>CP045894.1:5479757-5506503 GCA_013387185.1 Caligus rogercresseyi
TTTTCTTTTTTTTTTTTTTTTTTTTTTTTTTTTTTTTTGTATTTCAAATACTATTACCTAAGACGTTGATTTAAACATTTATAAAATACAATAAGAATAATGCAGACGTAGGTATTAACTAGACAGGTTAATAATAAAGGTGCTTAAGTAATATTTAAAATGAGGATATAATAATAACAATAAAAGATGAAAACAAAACAAACAGAAGAAGGCGTCAAGAGAGTAACATGAGGCGTGAGGCTCTCTATTTAAACAAACATCTCCTCCACCGAAACCAGCACTACTGATGAACAATTGGGACGCCGTCGAGGATCTCCAAGCTTCTTCTTACCACGCAATCAATCCCCAAGGGAAGAGGAGCTCCCTTAACTCTAGCGGCATAAAGGATCCCCTGGACAGTTGAGATGACGTATTCAATTTCGAAGGCATGCTTATAGGAGGGAGATATACAGACCAGCCAATCCCTAGGTCTAATGCTACTCCGTACACCTTTTGGATGTCTTCTTCCACCGCACGAACAAGAGGGAGGATTCGGGACAAAAATAGAAGAAATGGAAGATGTCTCCGTTTCTTTTTTTGCACCAATGGCATGACTGTTCCTCTGGAGAAACCTTCGATTAATTTGTGTAGAGGGAGGATGTTGCTAGTCTGTATCTTAACCATTTTTTCTCGGGTCAGTAATTGGGTTTTCTGTAGGATGGTTTTAGGGTTAATTACACTAATATCTTCATTTTCTTTAAGGTTTTTTGAGTCTCTTGTGATAATGACCGAGGAGATGTCCCGATTTGGTTCCCTATAAGGGATCACGAACCTTCGGTTATTGATGTAAGTGAGTGCAATGAAAAAAGGGAGTAGGTGGACCGTTCAGTTTCGAAAAAGTGAATTTCATCCTTTGTATTCTCATACCCAAAATGAAATTCTTCATAACCCCGTCAGTGACAGAAAATTGGCCTATGGAAGTAATATTGATATCTGACAAGCTCTTCTTCACTCTTTAATCTCTTGTTGTAATTCAAGGGTTCATAAGCTCCAAGGAGCGGAAGGACATATTCTATAATAGAACTCCATGAGAGTCCATCCTTTTCCTCAGAGACCACACTTTCTAGTCACTTTTATTAGCTCTGATGGACCCCTAAATATACGGTCCTCAAATTGATGGCCTTTAACCTTTTGGCAGGAGTGCTTAGTCTAGCTGACAAAATCACTATTCGTTTGGAATCTCCTCATCAGGTCAGGTTTAATAGTCTTCCACATGTTCTCCATATTCATCAACAAGTCCCCATTTACTCACAGGGGCTTCTAATCTTTTCTTGATATATAAGGTGTTCGATTACCCCATAACAGGTTTTTTTTTTTTTTTTTTTTTTTTTTTTGACTTTATTTATTTAGAGTAGTTATATAAAACAATATATATAATTAAACATTATAGATTAAAATTAATACTCTAAACAAAAGTCCAACAAAATTCCTAACAATGTATCACAACTATAATAAAAAAACATGAACAAACAAATATTAAACAAACAACAAAATCACATAAAACATACTTTCTAATTTTATATAAATAAAATTTCAAAACAATAAAACATTTTGTATTAAAAAGACTAATTAAGAATATTTACTTCTTTAAAAACTTTTTGTGTATTCGTAATAGCCAGCGTTGAAAATTCTTGTAGTGTTTGGAGGGATAATACTTTATTATATTTCCCGCATATTCCCACGATGAATAGTCCTTGTTTGGAATTTTGATACTAAAAGCCGAATATCTTGCAGCGGTTGATATTATAATTGCCCGAAATTCTTCCACCTGGACCGGTATTCCGATGGCCAGTTTTTCTGCAATCCTGCTTTTACAATTTGAAATAGCCATTTCAAGGGCACGCGTTTTCAGTGATGCTTTCAAAAAATTCGAAGTAACTCCAAACAGAATCAACGGTGTCACAAAGTTTTCCCCCACGTTGGCAATGTTGAGGGTAATTATTTTCCTTAGGAAGCGAAGTCCCTGGCATTCAGCAAATGCGTGAATAACGGAGTTAAATAGTTTTCCGCAATCCTTGCACGGAGCATTGAAGAAAATACAGTCATTTAAAATTTGTAATTGCGCTGTGAATTTCTTGGGGTCCTTAATTTTTGTCATAGATGACATTATTCTTTTTTTCCAGGAGCATGGAAGATTTAGCTTTGTAATAAATCTATTACATATTTCCACAGCCTCACTTTTGTAGTTGTCTTCAATTGACATTCTCAAGTGCCAAGGCTGTGGTACTTGATGTTCTAAAGCAGATTTTTTCAGAGGGTAATAAAATTTCCCACAATTAAAAATGGTGCCTTCCAAATCATGTAATGATAAAATTTGTTTTTAAGAGCGACAAGTTCCAATTCTTTGGGATGTAAAAGATTTTTAAAGTAAAATTTCTTATTCCGATTTTGGTGAATCACGTCAATGGTCGAAGAGGCTTTAAATGATGGAGTTCCACTCCATAAAACTCTGTGAGCTGACGCTATCCAGGGAGAAATTTCTTCTAAATGGGAATTAATAAAATTTGTGCCAAGCATAAGCCACGTGTAAATGGGATCTACAGAAAATGTAGCCCTCCATTCAATTCCAGGACGGCAAGAGATGTCTATAAAAACCTTGCGGTATATTTTGGGTAAAATTATCCTTAGAAGAGATAGCCCTCCTCCTAAGAGAGATCTAGGTCTTATTATTGAAGATATGTAAAATTTGTGAAATAATTTGTTGAGCCAGACCTTTTCTTCATCTAAAACTTTTTCTGCAAGCCAGGGAATCGCGGTTGCTTTGTATAAAATTTTCGGTGTTATAACGTAGTTAAAAATATCGATCCTCTTCTGGAGATTGAACCCTCTTGACGATGAGATTGTAGAATCCACATAGTATCTAAGTGAAGTCCAATTAGAAGAAGATGATCCATGTCTGTCCCATGAAATCCCGAGAACTGAGATAGAGTCCATGATCGAGCAGCCAGCAATTTTTAATTGTTTTCCAGGACTCCATTCCCCGAAAGGTAAAATAGCTGTTTTTTTGTTATTGATTTTTAATCCAGACTTCTTCTCATATTTTTTGAAATAGTCCAGAACCACTTCAATACGCTTAATCAGTTGTCTCTCAGACTTAGCTTCAAGCATTATGGTAATATCGTCAGCGTACATATCCATTATGTGTCTCTTCCCCTCTAAAATCACTCCAAAGCCTTTGAATTTCTTTAAAATTGAATTTCTAAGACTATTAAGAGCGGCAATAAATAAAAGGGGCGCTGTTGGGCAGCCTTGCCGGCAACTCCTCTTTAAGTTGATTATATCACTCCTATGGTTACCCAATGATATAAATGACGTGCCATTGACGAGTAGGGCTCTAATAGGATTGAAAAACTTCTTCGGGAGTAATTTTTTAATGGAGTTGAGGATGAAGTTGTGAAGTAAGGAATCAAACGCCTTACAAAAGTCTACTGCAACGATAGCTCCATAAGTTTTCCTTTTTGTTACCTTCTCAATGACGGTTCCTATATTTCTTGATATGTCGCTAATTTTCCTTCCTTTCAGGAATCCTTTTTGTTCTGGGCCAAGTTTAGTATTTAATACAGGCTCGATTTCTGAAGCAAGTACACCAGAAAGAATTCGATAATGTTCATTAAGAACTGTAATTGGCCTCCAGTTGTTCGGATCTGTGGACAGCCCTTTCTTTGGTATAAGAACTATACGCCCTATGGTGCAGGATTGAGGAAGCTTCCCATGAACTTCCATTGATTTCCCCAATTCAACCAAATAGGGGACTATCTCTTCCGCACATTGTGTGTATATCTTTCCACAAATTCCATCGGGACCTGAAGCTTTTTTATCATTATATTTTTTCATGATATAGTTATATATCTTTTCTTTAGTAAAAATGATATGTTTGCCAGTCTTGGCACGGGGAAAATTGCTCCTCTTCACATCCACAAGACATTGAAAACGTCCATGAAATACTTTTAAAATTTCTTGAGGATTCGTTATAGTTTGACCATGTACTATGATCTTTTTAATAAGGGGGGCACCTCCATCTTTTTTAATTAAGTTCCTTAATCTTCTTGATCCATCGGTTTCCCATGAATTTTTTTCTTTAAAATCTAGTTCTGCTATTTCTGCAGCGCGGAATACATTAGTAGCGTCGGAGGTTATAGTACGTAAAAATAGTGATCCATTATTTAAAACTTCTTCAAGTTCCTCTTGAGTTTTGGCATTTTCCTTTCTCTTTAGACGAATAAAAAATAAGGTTTTATCTAAAACTGTTTTAGTCAATACCTTTACTATCTTTTTAGTGTTAAAAGAGGGGTGAAAACGACGAGTAAAATCTAATTTGAGCTTGTTGATAAAATCTTCGTTGGTGATAACCCAATTCGGAATCCTAAAATCCGTTTTTGTAAATTGATGTTGCAAATCGATTTCAATAATTTTATGATCCGAACCTGGATGGGGGCGATACTTTGCATTTTTTATTGTAGATAAAATGGAGGAAGAAGCAAGAGCCAAGTCTATTCGTGAATAATTATTCCCACATCGCCAGGTTATATTATCTTGAGGATTAAAAATTTTAACGGCATCAAAAAGATTTAGTTCTATGATGAGTCTAGACATAATTTGATGATTTGGTTGCTTAGACTTTGTCCTGTATAAGTCAACATTCATATCACCAATAAATAGCAGTGGGTAGATATTGTCTTTTGAGACATTGACGATTGCCTGATAAAAAGCCAAGTTTTTAACGTTGGGTCCATAGGCATTGATAATGTAGAAGCCACCATTCGTCGTTGAAAAAAAGAGTTTATGCCAATCTCCTCCATTTGAAAGTTGCTTTACACATTCCGGTTTGTCTATATTCTTTGATACTAAAGTTAAAACTCCACGATGAGTCCCATCCCCAGTAAAAAAATGAAAATAGTTTTTAGGGATACAGAAATGACAATCCAATGTACATGACCCAGAAGAAGGGGATTTAATGTCTTGTAGGCAGATGATGTCCGGTTTTTCATAAAGGAGACTTCTCATAAGTGAGTGACGTTTAGTTCGGTTTCTTCCTCCTCGTGTGTTAAGGGAAATGATGCGCCTAATTCCCATGTTCATTTTTTGATCACGAGATATTATAGGATCGAAAAAATCGTCAACTTTAGATTGTATTCTATAAGACATGTTTTTTTAGTTGAAGCCTACTCAATTCTTTTGCACCTTATGAGGGGTCTGTCCTTTTTGTGGAGAAGATCTGGATTTTGAAGATGATCTTTTTGATACCGAACCGGACCTCGTTCTAGACGTTAAAATAAGATCCGGGTTATGTATAGTTTTCTTTGAGTTTTTTGGTATGGTTGATGTAGCTATTCTTTCGGGCACTTTTTCTTCATCTTTATTCCGAAGAGTTTCACTTTCCGAAGCAGAGCTTTCAATTACTTCCACCATACTCGATTTTTCCCGAGCCAATAAGGATTCCGACGTATTGTAATTGAGTGGTGCTTCTTGCAATGGAATGTGAAGGACATTAATTTCTTCTTCTCCCTCTTCATTAGCCTCTTCAGGGAGGATGATACTATTTGAGGGTTCTGTGATAATTTGGGAAGGATTTGATCTTCGGTTAGAAGCTTCTTCATTGCACGTTTCTTCCACATCGAGTTGATTTTTATTTATTGGAACTTCTTCCACCCTTCCTGGTTGTCCACCGAGGGTTGACTCGGTTCTGTAGTAACAGGTGGTACCTCAGGTTGAATGAGCACTGGGGTAGCGTTTGAGTTCGGACGGGGGATTGAAGAGTCTCTACTTCCGATAACTCCCTCCTTTGTTGACGGATGACTAGTAGCTCTGTCAGTGCTCAAAGAACACCGAGACTCTTTTAATAGTTGTACATAGTCTCGTAACTTCAATCTTGCGTTAGTGCAACCATGCTTCAGATGACCATGGCCAAAGCAATTTAGACATTGCTGTCTAGCTCCCTTGAATTTGAGTTTTATAAGAAACCCTTGATAGGGTATAACTTGTGGTAATGTTGTAGGATCAGTGATCATCTCCACGATATAATCACAGTCCCTCCAAATGTCCTTATATTCCTTGTATTTTTTCTCTGCAGTCAAATTCGATGGATTTTTTTTGGGATAGTGCGATACAATTTCCCCATACTGCTTTAACCATTCCACAGCGCCTTCTTCATTAATACGTTTAAAAGTATTTTCCATTGTAATGGTTATTTTTTCTTCGGATTGAGTTCAATCTTTTCAACACCTTTTAAACGAATGTTGACATTGACTGCATTTCCCCCGACTGACCTAAGTCTGAAGGGGTGAACCATCTTAAGGTCCTCCAATCTCCCCCTAATATCAATCAGGTATTTAGAGTAAAACCCGACTTGATTTAGCCCGAACCTAGGGTTCGCTCCAGCAAGCTCGTGCTCTTTGAAACCAAAAAGGAGAGCCATATCATAGACATCAAGATGTCTTACATTTTCAGCCCTAAAGGCCTTGTCTTCCTTGCATTCAATCATGATGACAAAAACTTCCCACTTGAAGCGTTCCTCCCAATCAAGGATTTTCCCTTTATCACTATTATTTTTCAGTCCCTGCTTCACCGCGCGAGAGTAGAGGTGAGGAACGTTCGTGACCACTTGGTCTCTTCCTCTTTCCACACGCCCGCTGTCATCCATATCTTCAATAAATTCCTCCTCAGAAGAGAGGCACACTCTTCTTGATCCTTTTATTATTTTTTCTTCTCTTCCAGTCAGGGGGTCTATCAGGCGGGAGCAACGACATGTTGCACCACTTTAATTAAGCTTTAAAGGGTCAAAAACAAAAAGGAAGAGAAGAGAAGAAAAAACACCCACGGTTGAAGGGGGATCCAGCGACGCTCACGCAATAACAATAAGCAAAGGCGAGAGAGAAAAAAATAAATAACTCTCAAGCCCTCAAAGCAACCACAAAATGGTCAATTTAGCAATTGATAATGGACCAAAATGGACTTATGTATGTCTCACCGATAGCCACGAGTCCAAGAGCAGGCAGATCCTCAAATCCCTCTCCAAAAGCGTATACTCCCGGAGAAATCAGATTAAATCGGCGGAGCCACTGACACACGTCTGCACTCACACAATACATAAACTAACTCCAGGTTGTCCCTATATTTATACATTTTTATACAGATGTCGTAGAATATGGAATATATCTTAAAATATGAAAAACTTTTGGGAAAATATTTATATCCCAGGCTCTCATTTTTTCATACCTTGAAAGAGGGGCACTTTTATAAAAAGCACAGTTCTTTTCTAAGGTGGCTAGAATTTTTTATTTGATTGAGTTTTTCAGAGTCAACCTCCGCGCTTGATACTTCTACGCCCAATATGACCGCACTTTGGACAAACTTTATTCCATCAAAGGCTTGCGACAGGCTATCTTTACAGTTGGAAAGGATCTGAGATTTTTGGACATTTATGGACAGCCCAGATGTATACTTGAATCTTTCAATCAAGCCAATAGACCTCTCTATGGAATTTAATATGCTTCTCTCGGATCCGGACATAAAGATAGTAAGATCATCTGCATACATTACACATTTCAAAATCTTTTTTTCAAGACTCAATCCTTCAATAACTTTATTTTAACTATTTTCCCATACAGGTCGTTGATGCACAGTATGAATAAAGACGGGGATAACAAATCTCCTTGTCTCGCTCCTCGGTTGATTTCAAACTTGGCCTGTGATCCTCCTATGATGATCTTAGAAGAATAATTCCTAATCACCGATGATATCATCCCAACAAACCTATCTGAGAGGCCGTAACGGTATAATGTTCAACAATGAACTTGTGGGAGAGCGTGTCAAAGGCCTTCTCGAAATCGACCATGAAAGCCGCATAATTAATTTTGGAGGTTTGACAATGCTCAATGGCGTCTTGAATGGATCTAGGGACATCCTCTATATGGCGATGAGGCATAAAACCTTTCTGATCGGGAGATATAATTATCGGAAGAATTTTTAGTATCCTTTGGTTTAAAATACCTGTGAGTATTTTGAAGGACGTGTTTAATAGTGAGATGGGTCTATAGTCTTTTATACTTTCTCCTTTTTTGCCTCTTTTCAGAATCAATGTCAACAGGCCACAACTCATGAAATCTGGGACGAATCCTATCGCGAAGATGTCAGTGAAGACTTGTTCGAGAATCGAAGAGAATTGGACAGCAAATTTTTTATAGAATTCAAACGGAAGACCGGAGGGACCTGGACTTTTATATTTTTATTATAATTATTTATGAAAGACAAAATTTCATCCCTGGAGATTTTAGAGTCTAATTCCGGTAAAAATTCTTTGATTTTTGCACTTGTGCTATTATATTCATCATCCGTTCGAATTTTAATATCGGCTTCCAACTCGCTGGATCTTTGATGAGTCTCCATTTGTAACAGAAATCACACAATTTAGTTTTTAAGCAGTGGCCACAGCTATATAATTTGGAGTAGAAGTTTCTTGCTTCTTCAGTGATTTTGTAGGGTCATCTGTGATTTCACCGGAGTCCAATCTTAAAGAAGACAGTTTTTTGAACTTAAGGAATTTTCCAGGTACTTGAATGATGTTTTGCCTTTGACATTAAGGTCAATAATCTTCCTTCTTAATCGTATCATAGCCCCTTTGTTTTCATACTCAAGAATTTTCTCAAGTTCATAATTTGACTGTGCAGAGTTGCATGCTAATTTGTCTATTTTTTTTAATAAGTGTTCTCTCTTGAGCTCTCCTTCTCCTTCTTCTTTAAAGACTTCTCTCGCGTAATTCTCCACATTTCGCAAAGTATCCCACGAAGAAACTCTGCCCTTTTTCATTTGTGCCGTGCAGCAGCCTATCATTTTGCTTACTTTCTTGTGGCATTCAACAGAATCCAGCAAAGAGATGTTTAGTTTCCAGGGTGTTCGATGAGGCTTTGGGGGGCAATTAAACAATCCAAAAATGGGGTTATGGTCAGAGATGTGACTAGGTAGAGTTCTAAAATCTTTTAGCAATTCAGAGACCCTATATGAAGAAAATATGTAATCTAGTCTTCCTGAAATTTCTTTTCTATTTTATTTTTGGCCGTGAAATGTCATTTTCGGAGACTCAGGGTGGAGTTTCAGCCCCAGGTCATGCAAATCCAACTGTGTAATTATTTTTTCTAAATCTTTGCATTTGATTTGTTAGCAGATCCTTTATAGTTTATTGCGTCCCTGTCTGGGTTTCGAGTGATATTCAAATCCCCCAAAAGTAAGCATTCATTTTCTTTTAAAGGATACTTTTGAAAAATATTGGAGAACCAAGACTTACATGGATAGTTTATTCCATATAAAGCGTACAATGTAGTACGCTTCCCTAGGAAGAAAAAATTCAGTATCACATAGTTGCCTGAATATCAGCAGCCACAAGCTGAGGTTGAAGAGTCTTTTTATAAGAACAAAAACTCCTCTTGAAGGATGAGAGCTTGTTCTTGTTGCTTTAGCAAGGAATAGTGAATGAGAGGGGGGGAGGAGGCCATTAAGTATTGACTCATCATCCAACCTAGCAGGGTTGTTGATTTTTTGATTTTTTTGAAAAAATCAAAAAAATCGGATTCTTTTGATTTAAATCGGATTTTTTTGATTTAAATCAGATTTTTTTGATTTTAATTGTTAACCATATTTTATGAACCAAAAATCGTTTTTTCAATGTGTAAATTTGTCCATACTTTAAATTGTAACTTTTTAAAACATGCCCAATATACATATAGGCCTACCTATTACTCAGGGGACTTTAAATGCTGTCTTTGATTAAATTCTAGTTGCCTTACTTAATGATTTCATTTTAATAAAGAATGCAAAGGAGTAAACAATAAATTACAGAACTTCAAAGGCCTTGTAATGAGTCATACTCGCTAATCACGTGACAGTTCGAAATCCAAGCGAGGATCGAAGACTCATGACAATTTTCTACCTTAAAAAATTACTGGGTGGAGCTGCCAACGGCTGATCAAAGATGACTACAAGATGGGTCACTCTCGAATCTAGGACGCGCCAGGTACGCTTGGAAAAGGAGGCGCAAGACAATCGGACAATTGATAACTCGTTCCTGTAATTGTCAAATATAATTGAGTTTACTTTTTCATTCATATTGTACAAGCAGAATAGAAGCAATTGTTAAATATGTTCATCAAATCTTAAGCTAATTAGAAGATTTAGAAGAGCAAGAAGACTGACAATTAATAACTCGTTCCTGTAATTGTCAAATTGAACTGCGTTAACTTTTCCATTTACATTGTACAAGTAATAAACAATTTATTTGATAAAACATGACTTGATTTTAATCATTGATTATAAAATGTCTTTGGAAAAAAAACTTAATTTAGATCGCAATCCCAATTGCTTGATTTAAATCAAATAATCCTAACTCAAAGCTTAATATGATATATTATATGATATAGCCTATAGTCTGAGGCTATAGATATAATGAAAAAGGCCACTGCTCTACTATTAAGAAGACAGACATGAAATGTTTTGTTTCTGTTATTGAGAATTAGAAGCATAAAATTAAATATCAATTTAATTTATTGAAAAAAATATGAATTGATTTAAATCAATGATTTTAATTGGAAATCCACTTGATTTAAATCGCGATTTAAATCAATGATTTAAATCAGCCTGATTTAAATCAACAACCCTGCAACCTAGTGTCACAAGGACTATGACATCCGGACATGTATATGAACGGATGTAGTTAATTACTTTTGGCAGCTCTAGCTCTTGTCGATAATGAATTGGTGTTATATGTGAGTATTGTAGTCATTATTTAAGTCAAGTTGTAAATATCAAAAGACTCAGCGCTCACTACCAGAGCTATTTCTCTTTTTAGTTTGTTGGGCTGCCATTAGGACCCCTGTGACGGTTCTAGGGCGTTCATTGTTGAAGAAGGGTCCCTAACATTGCGAGGGGAGTGTGGATGATCTTCCAGGATTAGAGTGACAATTTTTTTAGAAGGAGTAGACTTGTTGAATAGAGGAAGAGGTTTTATTTGTTTTGGGGAGTGAATATGACCCGCTGTAAGCAACAAGTCCGAGACCTTGGCCTCTTACAAGTCGTTGTTTAGGAGCCAATTCTTTTGTTTTTTCATCTTTTTCTAATTCCTCTGGGGGAGGATACTTATTGGATTTGAATATGTTGCTGGCAGTCCCTTCAATCTGAGGTTTAGTCGAAGTTATCTCGTTTCCTCATAGTTATAATAATATTTAGTTCTTCAGTGGGGGTTCTGAAACAGGTGCTTCATTTTGAGAAACACCCTGCCTTCTTTCGTTGGAGGTAATGCATCTTTGGGCGCATCCTCTGTCTTCTCTGTAGATGCTAAAATTGATCGTAGGACATAGACATAGACAATAGACATATCTTTATGAAGCTTCAATTATTCTTAAAAAATCATTAGGGGGAGAGACTTTATTTGTTCTAAATTTATATACATAAAACTGAATTTTTGTTGTAATGAAATTAACTTCGTCTTGATAGGGGCTTATATAAAAGAAGACAAACTCTTTAGATCTCATTTGTAAATTAAAATGAATATCGAAAAAATATTTTAAATCATCCAACATCCTCACAATATGCGGACACTCTAGCAAGAAATGTCTGATCGTTTCCCGTGCTTCCTTACAAAAAAAAAATCTTTCCTCTTTAGTTCTTCCATATATATATCCTAAAGATAAAGTGTTTGAAATAACTCTATATTTAAACCAAAAGAGAGGAAAACTTAACTTAGGAGATTGTAGGCCCTTTATGATATTTATTACTGGTGCATCTATGTCATATTCATTTTTCCTTCTTTCAATTTGGTATAAATAATAGTTTCGGGTCTTCTCATCAATTAAAGTGTTACGAAACCCGCGTTATTACTAAGCTTAATAAAATTATAAAAACAATATGTGGACCAATTTTTCTTTTCTTAATTTAATTTTACTTATTACAGTTTTTCTTTCTAAAATTTCATTTTGGGTAAAATCCATTTTATCGTTAAAAACATCCCCCAAACACTGCAATTTCTTTTTTATCGATGTGTTTTTTAAAAACTCCAACCTATTATTACCTAAAACTGGTTCCTGCCACTTCATTTTTGCCAGAAGTTTCCCCGAAAACTCCTCATTTATTGGCTATTATTACTCCAAAAAGGACTTATTTCTTTAGACAGACTAATTAGCCTATATGGCCCTTTGCCTTCCTCATTATCTAATGTGAGTCCCTCTCTCTTAAAATATACATCCTCCATTATTGATGACCACACTGATCCTCTCTCCATATCCTCACAAACCATTTAAAAATAAGCACTTTCCAAAAAGCTAATAATCTAAAAAACCTAACCCTCCCAAACGTTTAGGTGTTTTGATCCTTTTCCATGATATCATTTTTGGGCGTTCATTAGGAAATAAAAACTTTTCACAGATCTCATCTACTTTTTTACTAAGCACTTCGGAGACAGGAACAAGTTTTAAAACATGTGTTGCTCGAGGTAAAATGAGACAATTCCATATAAAAATTCTTGTTGAGACATCTTTCTTCAACATATTTGTGTACTTTGCAGTATGTTTTTTAAAAATATGCTCTAAAAGTTTAAAATTTTCTATGCTATCGTTTTCATTTAATGTTAAAAACGTACCAAGGACTTTCATTATATTTGTCTCCTTAATTTCATTGATATAAAATTAAGTTTCAAATCTGTCATAAAAGTTGTTTTATTAAAATTTATCCCTAGTCCTGAAAGTTTTCTAAAATCATCTAATATATCTAATGTCTTTTTAAATGAGCTACGAATATCATCTTCACTTCCAGAGAAAATTATATTCATGTCATCAGCAAACGCTTCAACTTTAGTTTCAGCATTCCCGATATTTACTCCTTTAATAGAAGGGCAAGAATTTATTTTTTCAATTAAATAATTTAGACAAATAATAAATAAAGCTGGTGACATGGGATTTCCCTGGCGGCAACCTCTTTCAATTTTAAACAAATTTGTTTCATATCCATAGTAGGTAAAATTCATTGAGAGACTCGTTGTTACCATTCTTATAAAATTAACCCCAACACCATGATTTTTTAGACTCTTAAATATCCAATCGTGCGATATACTGTCAAATGCTTTTTTGAAGTCTAATCCCAAAACACCGACATTCCTGCCTGTTTGTTTCGCTTGTGAAATTGAGTCTTTAATACCTCTTACAACGTCCTCCATTCTTCGCCCCGGGACAAAACCTTTTTGTGATATATTGATGATATCAGATAAATATGCTTTTAATCTCTTAGCCAGTATTCCACTATGAATTTTATAACATGTGTTTAGCATGGTTAATGGCCTAAGATTTCCTATTAATCTGGGGTCTTTGCCAACTTTAGGAATTAAGATTAAACTTCCTAAAGATATACTTTTTTGAAAATGGCCATTCAAGTGAGCTTCGTCAAAACTTCCTCTAATAATGGAGAGAGGAGAGCAGAGAAGCTGTAATAAAACTCCATTGGAAATCCATCAGGTCCTGGAGATTTGTTTTTCTTTTTATAGCCTTTTATGTATTCCTCTATTTCAAATTTACTAATTTTGATCTCCAGCGCCATTTTCCAGGAATCTTTAAGTTTTAAAACTTTTCCATCCCCTTTCCCATGTACCGTCACTGAAGCTCCTGATAAATTAAAACCAGATTCAGTGCAATTTCCTGATGGTTCTCCAATAAAATCTTTAACTGAATATAGGTCTCGATAATATTCTTTCACGATTGTATTAATTTTTAGGGATTTTTTTCCAATGCCCTCCTTTATCAAAAAGTGACCTTACTTCCTTCTTTCCCGCTCTACATCGTTCGGGAGTGGAGCAAGCCCTGCTCTAATTAAACAGCCTTGTGAATAATATTGTTTAATTTTGATTACCTCTGCCTCATTTTCACTAGCTAAATCTTTTTCTCGAGCATCCCTCTCATACAAAACCAATTTCCTTTTTCTTTCCTCACTCAGCCTTACGCCTAATTTGATGTACTCCCGCCTAGAACAATCTAATATTAATTTTAGTGCATGAGACGGTGACTTTATATCTTTTTTTTAATTTCTGAACTATCTCACTTATTATTTGCCCAACTTTTGAACGAGTTGTCACATCATCTAGTAGGGTTGTATTTAATTTCCAATATTTCTTGAAGGTACCTTTAGGAGATGTTAAACTCAACATTATAGGGTTATGATCCGACTTGAGAGCCTGAATTTTTTTGTAATTGCTAATAAGAGGAAACAATTCCTGAGAAATGAAAAAATAATCCAACCTTGAACTTTTAAATTTTTTGTCATCCCTAAAAATATGGAAGGTATGTTCAGGGTTTATTCTGAATTTTTTTGCCGGGTCAACAAGCCTATTCCTAAAAAGAATATCTAAAAGCACATTTCGTGAATTTGCATTATTTAAATTTTTATAGTTAAAAGTGTCTATTTCCTGATTTAGGGCTATATTAAAATCCCCCATTAGTATGAAATGTTCCTGATCTTGATTTATTTTCGCTAAAAAATTAGATTCAATAAAACTAAAAAAATCTGGGTCGTCCTTATTTGGTCCATATACGGACACAATTTTTATCAGCTGCCCTCTCCAATTTATTAAAGAAATACAATAATTTCCTCCTATTGTATCTCTTGCCACGCATTTAGCGTTCAAAACACTTTTAATAAGTACTAAAATTCCTCTTGAAGGGTGCCTTGCCTTTTTTTTTACTGCAGGAGTAGCGAAAACATCATAACCTTTAGGGAAGTTCCAATCTAACTCTTCTGCCTCAATTCTTGTGTCGCATATAGAAACTACATCCGGATTGTAAGACATTAGATGATCTATAAAATCTTTTCTTTTATTTATGTTTAAAATGGAGTTTGCGTTTGCAGACAATAATTTAAGATCCATGTTTAAAATTGATATTAAAGGGTTTAAAAAGGAGGGTGGTAAAAGTACGAAAGGGTAAAAACTAAGCAAATTAAAACAAACATAAACACATACAAAAAAACCGTCTGGCTCGGACGGACATAATATTGACCCGGGTCAAAGTAAATAAATCTTATGCATCTGTCCTCATAAGAGGAATGCCTTTTTAAATGAGGCATCGGATGATTTCCACTTAAATGGAGTCGTTTAAGTGGGAAACGTTTGTTTTGGACATCATTGATGTTGAAACTGGTCGTGTTTATAATAATACGAATTTAAGACCAGTAGTTGTCTTTGACGCTGCTGTGTTCTTTGGATTCCTTGAAGAGGAAATAGAAAGGGGCTCAGCCCTATTACAGCCATGGCGTAGCAGCCTTTTTAACAAAAAAATCCAACTGACGTTCACCCTAGAATTGAAAAACTGAAAAAAAGTTATAAAACGGATCTATTGGACAACCATGGAAACAAAAAGATGGTGTCTTTCTCCCTGAGAGGAGTATCAACCATTAATGGTGACAAACGCAAAATTGTAAAAATAACTGCAATGAACACTTTAAAGCGTGTTGATGAACACACTTGATCAAATGGATGGATGCAAATTCGGAGAAGTAAAAAAGGCAAGCCCTGAACCCAATCCCGCTGACGAAGAAGCAGCAAAAAGTACTCATCGTATAATACCATTTGGAGGACATCTAATTTTCTGATTGAGATTTTTGCAGATCAACGATCTCTGCCACAAATAATTCCGATCAAAAATAACTTAGTCAATCTCAAGTTCGATGGGGTACGCCTACAGTGCCAAAAATGCTTCCAGTTTGGGCACACTAGGTCTTCATGTAATAATCGAAGATTACAAGTCTTCGAATATGAAAAAATATTGCATCCAAGATTATAGAAACAAAAGACAATAACCTAATAACTCCAAGATTCCAGTTAGCCAAGGAGAAGTAGCCTCCAGCGTCCAAAAAGATCCTAATTCAAACATTACTCCCCCTAAAAATATGAAGAGAAAACAATGAATAAAGAGACATACAAGCTAATAGTCATTCTTTACATCACACATACCCTAAAAACATTGAACATTACACCAAACAGAATATAAAGTCACCTAAGCATTCTCCAAGCAGACAATCTAGCCCATCAAAAGACAAACCAGAGGAAAATGTTTGTTGCCCTCCCCCCAATTCGGGTGAGGCTGATAACTCTCCCTCTACCCCAACAAAAATAAAAATCTCTCTCAAATAAAAATGAACCCAATAGCAATGACACTCCTCCTTTCGACTCTATAAAACACACTAGTTCTGAAAAGACAGAGAAACCCGAAAGCGCTAAAATAAATCTGCCGGACGGTGGGCACTCCCCTCAGGCAGCCGGGAAAAAACATCAAGGAGATAATGTTTCTTAGTTTTTTAATGTATGGAGACGCTAAGCTTTTTAATTAAACGTCAATTCGATTAGCAGCATAAAGAAAAATTTGAACTTCTCAGGATTCTGAGGTTTTTAGACTTACCAGATTTTATCACTTTAACGGATACCAGATGCTCTTACACCAAACATTTTACCATACCTGACTGTTATAACTCGTTCGACTCTTTTAAACCTCAAGAAAACTATGCTAATAGAGGTGTTTGTATTCTTTCAAAGAAGAATTTCAAATCTAAGGTTCTCTACCGAGACAACAGGGGGAATCTTCTCAAAATAAGCGCTGCAGTGGAAAACAACCGGTCAATAGAAATAATTGGAGTTTACGGACCCAACGACGATGATCCTGATTTCTTTTACAACAAGATTTCCCCTATTCTAACCAACAAACCTACAATTATCTCTGGAGACTTAAATTTAAAACTTAACATGAAAAGGGACACAACGTCCAGTAATTCAAATCCGTCACCGAACGCCACAAAAGCTTTTGAAAGCATTATCTCAGCACACGAGTTCAACGACATAGCAGTTTGCAAAAATGATCTAAATCATACTTTTTTCACTAACAATAAAAATGGACAAAAAGTATCTTCTCGACTTGACTATTTTTTTACTAAAGGAATATGCATATCAAGTGTCAAAGACTATCAAGTTGTACAGAATCCTATCTCCGATCATAGGGCAATCAAAATGATACTCTACGACAGACCAATGCACCCCGGCCACAAGAGCTCATGGAAATTAAACAAAACACTCTTAGAAAACGAATCTTTGGCTAAAAAAATTACTGAAATAATTAGTAACACTCATGCAAGAACACACTTTAACAGTATAATTCAAGACTTTGCATCAATGGTAAATTCGATTCGGAACGCGTGCCGATTTCAAGGGAGTGTAAATGCTCAAAGGAAAAGAAACCGAATTCTAAAGTTATGTTCTTACGACGAACCCTCGAAAGAAACCCGTGAAATACGAGATGAAATAAGCTCTCTGTTAAGAAGAGAAGACGAAATTCACCGAATCAAATTGAAACTTTCCGAAATTGACGATCTTTCGAAATCAAGACTTCAATGTGTTAAATAGAAAAAAAATCAAAAATCAAAAATAATCTTTTTAAGGAAGACGGTTCTATAAGTAAGTCTGAGGAAGAAAATAACGAAGTCATTGCAAGTTTTTTTTCGAGATTATATTCGTGCAATGATTGTTCCTCTCAACAAAATGTTTAAAATGTGAACGAAATGATGCAAACTTTAGCAACCAAATTAAGAGTTCACCAATATCAGACATACCGGAAGACATAATAAACGAAATGGAATCGTTGATAACTATGGAAGAAATTTTAACTGCTATAAACAAAAATGCTAAGAGAGATAAAGTCCCTGGTAACACAGGGCTCAGTTTTGAATTTTATAAAAAATATTCTAAAGCCCTTGCCCCGATTTAACTATTATTTTATGAAAAAGTTCTCGCTGTAGGTGCATTCCCGTCTTACCATCCACTGGCTCATTGGTTCTCATACCAAAAAAAGATAAAGATCCTCGATTTGTCAAAAACCTCCGCACTTTAACCATGCAAAACTGCATTTTCAAGATCTTTTCATACATAATTAGTAACAGGCTAAATGAATGCATGAGTCACATTATTAATACATCACAATACGGATTCGTCAAGAGCAAACTAATCGAAGACATTCCTTTTAACCTCCACACCGAATACGAAACCAATTTTAATACATCCATTTTAACCATCGATTTAAAAAAGGCCTTTGACACAGTTTCTCACTTACATATAATTAAAACTCTTGCAAGCAAGGGTTTTGGTCATTATTTGATGAGATTGGTTGGCATTCTTCTTTCCAATGCAAAAAACACCGTCGGCTATGGTGCCAAACAATGCACATACCAATAAATAGAGGCTGTCTCCAGGGAGATCCGAGCGCTCCCCTGTTATTCATCATTGCAACTGATCCTCTCATTAGACAATTATCAGAAATTGAAGGGATAGATGCCAAAGCCTATGCAGATGACACTACAATCCTAACCACGGGCGATGTACAACGAACGATACAAAATTTCACACGTGTGTTCAAATATTTGAATAATTTCTCCAAAGTCTCTGGCCTTTGTATAACGAAAAAAATGCGAAGTACTCAGCCCCCACAATGATCATCTGTCTCCGATTTGTCCATCCATATCTACCCAAAAAAGTTTAAAAGTTTTAGGAACATAGATCGGATCGACTCTGGGACAAAAAACTGCAATGCAATTATTAAAAGGATAAGGAATGCAATAACCTTTTTCACTCCACCCAATCTTGGATTCTGGAATAAAATAATCAGCTGGAATATTTATATTCTCCTAAAAATAATTCACCTTCTTAAGGTCACTCCTTACGACCATACAACCTGTGACACGGTTAACTCTCTAAAAGAAAAATATTTCCTTCTCTCCAAGTACAAGAGCGTCTCTCACAAAAGACTACATAATCCTCACGGATATGGTGGTCTTGGTGTTCTCGATTTTTCGTCTATGTGGAGAAACATGAACTCACGATGGTTTATAAGGTTAAAAGATTGTACATACAGAGGATTGGTCAGAAATGATAAAACAATATCTGATCTCCCAAAAAGAAGACTTAAAAAGACCTCCATAAGGGTTATTTTCAAATTTAAGAAAATCCCTACTCATGTGTCATGTCTTGTAAAGGAAATGAGCGAAGCAGCAACACCACTTATAGCTAAATTTGAGGAATACCTTGGTTTGCAAATGCCTGTAATGGATGCAATATCCTCTTTAAGGAAGGACCTTTCAACGTTCCAAGGGTTGTCGTGTTTGGGGGACATGGAATTTGAAAACAGCCTTTAGGGATGATGATCTTCCATAGAATAAAACACATTCAAGGACCACCAAAGTTATTTAACCGTACACAATACTATGTCAGAAATATATTGCGTTTATTTAAATTTTTATATGCCTGGGTTCAAATGCCCCGCTCGTCTTTCTAGGTATAAGTGTAAGTAAATTAGAGAATAATATAGATACCGTATTAAATTTTAAACACAGATAGTTCTTATATATACATTAAAAGTCAAAACATTTGAGGCATGTAAGTAAGATAATGTAAAAATGCCAGCACCTTAGAAAAAATTGCGGGTTAAAATAACCCGCTCGTCCACTTAGTGGTAATGCCGATTGGGAAGATATGTTCCCAGAGCTTAAAAAGCGTTATTACAACACAACTAAGGCAGATTTCAAAGTTCCAACAGATTAACTTGTTTTTTAACAGCTTTACCTAGATGAGATAGCCTATATTATAAAAATAATAATAATTACTGGTTAGGGTTGTAAACGAATATTCGAAATTCGAATTCGAATAGTATCCAAAAAGCGAATTGGAACGTGAAAATTAATATTCGAATGCTAAAAAACATTTGTACTCTTTTCTAAAAAAACCGTCATCACTTTTTTGGGAAATTCTTTTCTAAAAAACGTCGTTTTTTTTGGAAATTCTTTTCTAAAAAAATCGAATTAGTTCGAATTCGTGATTTTTTTCAAACGAATATCAAATGTCATTTTTGAGCACTTTAGACAGCCCTAGTACTGGTAGTTGCTTTTGAAAGTACGTGTTTGAGGACGTTGAAAATATGACGAAATCGTAGTGTTGTTTTATGGGTATGTAACAGCTAAATTTATGAATGAATATAATAATTTTGAAATAAAACGATTTTAAAGTATATAGCTTCTATATTAAATATTACTTTATATATGTTATCAATGTTTTTTCAAAAATAAATGTATGAACATTTAGAGTGGGAACAAATGTGCCCACTGGCATTCAAGTGAAGCTGTGCCTGCTCAACACACGTGTTGATGCAGATATCACATGCTTGAAGTTATTAAAAACTATTCATAGCTCTTCATTTCTGTTTTGCCATATTGTTGAATGTTGGTCATTCATCTTGTTATATTTTGTAGATTATCCTTAGAGGAAATTCAGTCCATTCTTGATGCAGATTCTGATGACGTGACTTAATGTGTTGCAACCCTTGCAATCGAACCACCAATTGAAGAACCAGATGCAGATACCGATTGTGATTCTGATTTATTAGACAATGATGTAATCCGGATCATTTGCCAGAAGAATTTTACTTTCAAAAGTGATTTCAGATGAAATTCAAGAACCAAAGTTTCCACCCAAAAAATAAATTTGTAAAGAAAAATTACTTCGCACAAAATTCAAAGGAAGACCAAAATATTATACGTGATCATCCGGAGGAAAATGAGGAAGAAATGGATAAGTCTGAATGTTCTTCGGAATGCATCAGTCAGTTCTGAACGAATGAATGGTTAGAGCTAATTTGTGAGCAAAGTAGGATATATTCCCACCAAAAGTCACTTCCCTCAGATACTATCACTAAGGATAACATACGAATATTTTTCGGAATTCTAATTCTCTTAGGCTATAATAAACTACCGAATCGAAGATTGTATTGGTCAATTAATGATGATGTTCAAAATCCATTAGTGTGTAATTCGATGAGACGAGATACTTTCGAACAAATAATGAGATGTTTTCATTTTGCAGACAACATGAAAATGGAAACAGACAGATACACAAATTAAGACCCATATTTGAACATATGAATAAGTGATGATAAAAAACAACAGATTCCACGGAGAGTTTATGAGCGTTGACGAAATAATGGTTCCCTATTATGGACGGCATGGGGATAAGCAATACATCTGTGGAAAACTGTCCAATTTGGTTTCAAGTTGTGGGCAGCTTGTGCTGCTGACGGTACCTTGCTACATGTCGAACCTTATTGTGGATCCTTCACCAACATTCCTGATCATGGGTTTGGTCATGGTCCAAATATCGTTTTGGAAGTTGTTAACAAGACCAAGTTAATCCAAGGACAACACGTCATCTGTGACAATTATTTCGGATCCATTCCCATGCTTTTAGAATTACCACGGAATGGAATTGCCTGCACCACAACTCTTCGTGAAGATCGGCTGAGTGGCGCTCCAGTGTGACAAAACAACTATTGAAAAAGAAATCTCGAGGATCCATGGACGAGGTATTTACTGGTTGTGTCTCTATTGTCAAGTGGAAGGATAACCAGGTAGTTTGTGTGGCTTCAAATAAAATGAGAGCTCAACCACTACAGAAAGCAAGACGGTGGGATCGAAAAAAGAGGAAGTATGTTGAAGTTGGCATGCCAAATTCTATTAGTACGTACAATCGGAACATGGGAGGCGTTGACATTTTTGACCAGCATGTTGCCTCTATAGGGTAAGGATAAGGTCCAAAAAGTGGTGGTGGCCTTTGTTTGCTTGGAGCCTAAACGCACAGGTTGTCAATGCATGGCGCTTCAGTAGACGGGGCAATCCACGTCTGAGTCTCTTTCTTGGACTTCTCGAGAAATTTAGCCAATGTGGTCCTAAAAACTTATGGGTTTGCAAAGAAGCGTCCAGGACCTAAGTATTCACTGGTGAGCGCTACAAACAGTATTCGACTAAATGAAGGTAATCAGTAGACAGCAAGAGGAGTGCATTCGAGAATGCAATGGAAGAACTCCTCATATCTGATTAAACGTAATGTTCCTTTGCATCCAGAATGCATGGAACTTTACCACACAAAATAAAAATCATTATCAAATAAATAAATATATATGTAAACTTTTAATTAAAAAAGAACTGTAGTCAATAGAATATATACTAAAATATGTTATTGTGTATACATTATCATAATGCCGAGTGGGCACATAGGTGCCCGGGCTGTATTTTTAAAATGTTTATTAAATATGCCTTTTTTTGTTCGAAATGTTTATAGCACAATATTGATTCGTTTAATTTAAAATAAGGTCAAACTTTTTACAGATAATTCTCGGCATTAATGGGTTAACACTAGAACGGCGGAAGTGGTCATTTTGACCATTTTTCAACTTTCAGACTCAATATCTCTGATTCATTTAAATTCAAATTGAAACTTCTTGACGTTTCTTAAATGTATAAGAACTATAATCCCTGTTAATTTCGATGTTATTGGCTCATTACTTTTCGAGAAACAAAAAAACACTACTAGAAGGGCGGAGGTGGTCATTTTGACCACCATTAATTAAGACCTACTTTATTTGAGACATTTGCGTGCGTGTACGATTGCGGAAGGAAAACTCTCTAAAGACTCATGGACCGTCAGTATACGAGAGCTTGAAATAGTGATTGGGCTCATTTTTGCTCGGGGTGTGACAGGTGGCCGCAACCTCAATCTGAAAGATCATTGGAGGAAAAACTGGGGATGCGACAAATTTCAGAAAGCAATGAGTCACGATCGTTTTTGTAAAAATAATGCATTTCCTTCGATTTGATGTGAAGTCATCACGTGCCGAACGCAAGAAGTCGGACAAGTTTGCATTGGCTTCTGAAGTATGGAGCCCTTTATAGAAAACTGTCAAAAAGCTTATGTGCCGGATTGGAACATCACAGTAGATGAACAACTTCTACCATGCAAAGCTCGCTGTAGTTTTATACAATATATGGCTAACAAGCCTGACAAGTTCAGAATAAAACTTTGGCTTGCTGTCGACTCCAGGAGTAAGTACTTGATAAATGGGTTCCCTTACACTGGTCAAGATGAATTTAGAAAAAGTGGAGCTTCTGTTGGAGAGGATGTCGTATTGAGATTGATGGAACCTCTTGCAAAGAAAGGATATAACGTAACAGTGGACAATTTTTTCACTTCTAAATCATTAGGAGTAAAACTGCTTGATCAAAAAACAAGCGTGTTGGGTACAATTCGAATAATCGAAGGGAATTGTCGATAGGCGCCAAGACAAAAGAACCTCTATTTGGTACTACAATTCACAAAACAATGGTAGGAAACCAAATAATTACGTTGACCTCGTACCAAGCGAAGCCTAACACAAAAGTCCACTTGCTGAGCTCTCTTCATCGTGAAGTAACGATAAGTGACACATTCAAACGGAAGCCAAATGTCGTCAACGAATATAACCATATGAAGGCGGGGTGGACACATTTGACCAAATGGCTCGACTTTACTCATGTCGATCTGCATCTAGACGATGGCCAATGCATGTATTTTACAATATCTGGACATGGCAGCAATTAATAGCTGGATACTTTTCAAAGAGTGTAACTTGAATAGAACTTTACGACAATAAAGATTGTCTGAAGAGTTAACAGGATGCTGCACAAATGAAACTGAGGACGAAAACCCTGATTCAGAAACGAAGCCCAAAAAACTAAAAGGACGACAACTATGTAAATGAAGGGATGCAAAAACAAATCTAATAACTCCTGCAATATTTGTTTAAGTCCGTTTGTGTTAAGTCCTGTTCAAGCCAAATTAAAAATGTACCACGTGTGATGTATGATTTTTTCTGTGCTAATATTTTTTGTATATTTGTATATTGTAATTGAAATAAATAAGTTTAAAAAAAATAAATATTATACAGTATTATTTTTGACAAAATTAATCTTTACAAGCATTAAAGCCCAAAAAACCACATATATTTTTGGTTGTCAAATGACCACCTCCGTCCTTTTAGGTAGGTGAATTTTTCCGCCCTACTAGTGCTGATAATAAAAAACGACCGGAAAAGAAGATAAGATAAAAACAGATGATCAGGTTAATTTGGTCAAGAAGGGGAAGGGAGGAGGGGAATAATGTAATGATAAATAATGTAAACAAATAAAAAGTATTAAGATAAAGCTCACTTTGGAACGACGGGGGCTTGGACAAGGGCTTCCATCTCTCTGTAAATGATTAAAGGCATCTGCGTGGGCATGGGGGGTTTCTGCTTCTCGCGGCGTAAATCATACAGATGACTTTGGTGAGGACGGCGTCTGCTTGGAAAGCGCATTTAATCTCCGGATGAACTGCAAGCAGTCAGTCTTTCTTCTTCAGGAAAAGACCAAACTCCCCAGCATCAAAGGTTCCACTATTTCCTTATGGAATTCACTGCGTTGCACTCGTAGAAAAGATGCTCGAGGTTTCGTGTTATCATTGCAAAAAGAGCGGAGCTGTTCCTCAACTTTCCTTCGATTTGTTAGTGAAAAGGCTTGACGTAGCAAGCCGATACCTCACCCATTTCTGACTAGAATTAGTGAATGGATTTTTCATTACTATCTTCTATCCACAGTCGAGAAGACCCTGGTCCTCTACAGCGAGTCTTACCATTCTTTTTTTCACAAGGGTCCTGGCGTCATGTGCCTTCAGGTAACGTTTATGATATTTTTAATTCAATTTTGGGGAGTGCCTCCAGTACAATATAAAAGGGTGTAAATGGGCCATATAGAGGGACGGAATGTGAATTTTTTTTTAAAAATTTCACGCCAGTAAAAAAGTTTGTGGGCTATATTTTTCCCATAGCTGCGAGACTTGACCCCTTGATGTGAGATTGACATATTTAAAAAATTCATCAGTACTTCCTATGACTTTATTAAAGTTCAGTGGTTCATGCTCCTTTAATAAATCGAAGACTCCACTCATGGCTGACTCTCATGAAAATACCATATAGACCCATGAACATCAATGCTCTTCACAATTCTAAATAGTCATCGGGGGGCCATAAAGATTCGTTGTTCGAAACAGACACTTTGTTTTTACTGCAAATTTTCTTTTAATATTAACAGCCTATAATTCTTCACTCGTCCCCAGTCTCCTCAGCCAAGAAAAATTTAAGGACTTCAAAAATGATTTATTAAGTAGTTTGAAATATTAATGTTATTCCTGATTGTAAAGAATATAAATATTGGAGTGAATATATTACATGACTTTTAATACATTTTACTTTTACCTCTTATAAAATCTACTGTTAAATCAAAGAATAAAAACAAGAGGCCTTTATCTTCATTGATGACTCTTTTTGTTGAATGTAAAAAGTGAATATCAAATATTTGACATGTTATCGAATATTATTTACATTTAAACTGTACAATTGAATAAACATTTGGCAGGCTTGCCTACAATATATAACTTACAAATACTTTTTAAAACTTTTACATGGCAAACATTGTAAAAGATTTTTTTATTTACGTTTATTTTACAGCATTTCTCTTCCAACATTTCGGGCCGTTGAGTTGACACTTCCGTTATTCGATTTCGTTAAAATTTCACAAGATGATCTCTATGCACTAATGTAAAATCCTAGGGGGAGCCAAACTCTCAAATCTGAAATACGTGAAATAAGCATCACCCTAGTATATATATATATATATATATTATAGGATAAATGCCTCTTATGTATAAGGAAGTTGTCTTATATCATTTTTTTCCTCTTATTTCGAATGGGTCTTAAGTTGAGTAAGTGTTCCCTGACATTTACGGTCGATGTCATTACTTATTTATATAAGCAAATTGTATTTTGGTTATATTTGAAACGCATTGTGTTAGATATTTGATTGGCAAAATGATGGTAATGAGATGCTGTCACATAAGAAGCACAGGTTCAATACCAAAATAATTTGAAAACAGATATAAATGTATACAAATGGTTTTTTTTAGAAAACATGTAAATCATGGGATCCCAGCAAACGATTTAATTATTAAATATCTAAAATGGACAATATCTGGAAGTCTATAAAATATAATTAATAATTTAGTTACTTCTATTTAATTTTGTTGTGTTTGATGATTCGAATTAAATATGACCACATAAAATAAAAATGGCATGTTTAAAGTAGGATTAATTGGGTGATACACAATATATGTCCTCAGTAAAAATGAGTTATATTGCGTTATGTATAGCAAATTGATAAATGTGGAAAGTGTAGATATTGTATCCAGAATCCTGAACTTCATGAACTAAATTTTTTTTTGTAATGAGGTATATTTCAGAAATTTTCCTGGTTTTTTATCTTAACTGCATATTTGGTTGATGAAATTGAATTCGTTTGATTCCAATAAGCATAATAGATCGAACCTATATTCCTTCAATCAAGGAATACTAAAAACTACATGGGAGGGTGAGTCTACCTAAGTAGGTACTACATTTTCAGTAATTATTTATACTTTTGTGAAACGTGGTGCATTTCAACGTAAATTATGTTATTCGAAAGTTGAGCTCAATTAAAAATAAATTGACTCTTTTTAATTGGAGTTATTGTGACAGTACAAAGTTAAAATGCACTTTATTTGCCATATATGTAATAATTACGATATTTTTAAAGATAATTTCAATCATTATTATTGTGATTCTGATATCCTACAACATTCTAGAGCATCACGATTGCGGTGTGGAGACCTGTGGAACTTAGGCTTCATTTTATTTACAATTTTTATCCTCTAACGACCAACATCATTTCAAAAATCAGTTATATTTCACTGTCTGAATAACAAATTGAATCAGAG
>CP045894.1:5506603-5535796 GCA_013387185.1 Caligus rogercresseyi
GATATTCTACTGGCAAACGTGTTAGTGCCCAGACTATCCACCCATCCAAGCGAAGGAGTATATTGGAAGTGGATGTGTCCAATTCAGCAACTGAGTCCAGCCCAGTAGCATTAGATTATTCTGAAACAGGTACGGACTCATGTGACACTAGTGAAGACAGTTCTATGGAAGATAAGGCTGCACCATCAACAAGCACAAGGAAGTATAACCCCACTGGTGTTGCAAGGCGACTTGTTACAAGCTCAAAGCTATCGACCCACAAAGCAGCAAAGTAGCTTTCAGGTGAGGGCATCGAGATCCGGACCCCAAGTCAGCCAGGAATCCACAAATCTCTCTACAGGAGAGGTGCTGAAGTGAAGCAGCACTTGTTTAGCTCACTTCATCAGGAGAAGTGGAGCTTGCACTTCGATGGTAAAAATCAATGGCATTGAACACCAAGCAGTGGTCCTAAAAAATGAAGCAAAGGAAATCAAATTGACTGTGCTTCAATTGTAGGACGGTAAAGCTGCAACCATTGCAAAAGGGCTCCAGGATGTCTTGCAGGAGTTCAACTTGTGGGGATCAATTCTGATGATAATTGCCGACACGACAAACGTCAACACCGGAAAGAAGTCTGGTGTTGTCATTCGGCTATAGCAGATGTTTGAAAAGAATGGGAGCCCCAGACCCAAGTTTATCAGTTGTCAGCACCATGTGCTCGATCGTATCCTCTGTATTGTCATCGACGATGAGCTCCATGACTCAACCAAATCCCCAGATATTGAGTACTTCTTTGTGAAGGACTTGGTGCGCAAGTATGACCAATGGAAGGCAGCTTTCAGCAATGGAAAAGCTGAGATTAAGGAAACAGGCGGTTGGAGAGACGATATGAAATTTCTGTATCACTTTACTCGTGTCTTCCGACACTTCACTGAGAAAGATGAGGTCCCTTTTCTTAACTTTCAGCAGATTCCTATCATCAGCAATGCACGCTGGAACTCTCGTGCCATTCTAGCCCTCCTTGCATTCATTCTGATGCCTGAAACTCGAACCAGGCTGCGTAAAATCTGTTCATTTATTTCTTACCCATGGGCCGGCCATTGGTGTAGCAACCAATTGTTCCGCGATGAGGATTTCGAACAACTATCATCTGCTCTGTATGGATATCCAAAAGGTCTCAAATGCTTAGAAACCCACTGGAAAAGAGATGGATCGCCCATCAATATTGCCCGAAGCAACCAATACTACGAGCGTGCGATCAAAGTTATGCAGGACTTGGACGAGTCCTGCCGCAACAAGGACAAGAGATTCGTCCTTTCCAATGAAATTAATGTGACCAATTGACATTGGACAATTGTTTTCTGTCCCTTTATACTGCTATTCAATAGTATATATATCATTCTTTAAATTTTTGTTTAAACTGGAATATGTTTCATTTGATTTCAAGAACTGGTCAAAAAGCTCTTAATTAAATTAGTTAAAATAATTTTGTGCATGAGGTTTTTTCATCCTCAATTTCATATTGTATATCTGAAGAAAATAAGCCCCTGGATATTGCATTTGGTAACGATTTCTCCATTGTCTTTATCTTCCAAATCTCTTGAAGCTTCCACTGCTGGACTTCTTAGGATGAAGTGATGATTCCTCCCTAATATAACAAATTTGAGTCTTCTCAATGATTGATTTAGAAAAGGATGACAATTATTTCCAGTTAAAGCACGAATTCGAGAGAACATATTCTCAAGACAGTCCTCATTGAGACGAGATCTAAGCAGAAACTTGTTTCTATGATCCTGGATTTGTTGGAACAACGATTTGGTTGATCTATAGGAGATAAAAAATCCCTTTTGAAACGGAAGGCGATAAGTCTTTCCTATCACATTCATGGATATAACCAACCGTTCCATCTCGTCCAAAGCGAGCATTTTTTCAGCTAAGTGGACGCCGAACCTGCAAGGGAGTTTTTTCTTACTATGTAAGACGCTTGAGTTCATAGAGTTGAACCAGTCGTTGACAACTCGGACAATTCGAGATTGTGATTCCTTCTCGTCACTGTAGAGATATAAAAGGCCTTCGAAATTGTATGGAATAAGAGTTGAGCAGCCGTACAAGATTCTCTCGTGACTTTGAAAGTCATTCTAATCTCATCCCAGACTTTATCGAGAAGATCTTCGAAGTCCTTTCGTGTTAAGTGTGTAGAACTGCTCTCTGAATCCTTAAAAATATATCCGTCATTCAAAAGGTGATTCTGAAATAACTGAAGCAAGTGAGGATAGTCAGGAAAGGCATAAATCTGGCGATTTGAGTCGGCAGGATTTTTAAAGGAGAAATTTTCGGGGTGAGTTGAAGTTGGGAAATCAATCAGTTGTTCCTAAATATAAAATAAATAAATAAGCTCAATGAAATTTGATGCCATTGATAAATTCTTACCCAAATCAGAAGCTACGGCCTTGATTAAGATTCCAGTCCCTTCAAAACCTCTTGATGATGCCAAACAACAGCTCCTTCTTCATTGGAATATCAAACTCACATATATGGGCTGCTTCCAAGAGTGGAAAAGCCTTCTGACCATCACGAATTGCATTTTCTTCAAAATGTTTCAGCTTCGATTAAATTTCGAACGTCCTCCTCACTTCCATTTTATCGAAGTAGAGAACTGTCATTCGTTCCTGGGAGTCGTCGGACATGTTTAGTTTTTCCGAAAGGATTTTGATACACTCCCACAAGGAATCCTGTATTGCAATTAAATTAAGCGCTAGTACTCGAAGGTCCGGGTACTTACGCTCCGTAAGATAATTACGTAAGGTGGTTACATCTTCTTTTGAGTAGCCACGATTGAATTTTGTCGAAGGATTAATTAACTTTCTTGTTTGAATTGCTGTGTGATTCTTTTCCTATTAAGTTATAATTAAAGTTTCCTCAATTTTTTAAGCTAAGTTTGAGGCACTTGTCGACTCACTATTTTTTTTCGTTCACGGGCTTCTTGACGGACCTGTCTCAAGGACTTGGACACACTTGAGGGAGTTTATCCTGGGATG
Organism: Caligus rogercresseyi; assembly: GCA_013387185.1. NCBI lineage: Eukaryota > Metazoa > Arthropoda > Copepoda > Siphonostomatoida > Caligidae > Caligus > Caligus rogercresseyi. Next base: position 5,509,621 of record CP045894.1, read on the forward strand.
AAGAGTGAACGAACCGTTTGAGCCTTAAGCTTCTTCCTAGCAGAGGTGCCAAGAAGCTCAGCCTGAAGATTCCTTTAGAAGTCATCAGGAGTAAAATGACAATTGCAGTTCTTCGCATTCTTTAGACCAATTCCTGTCGGATCTTCTGCATCGTGCGATCCACAGACGTTGGATATCGATATCCTTGGTTGGAAATGCAACATATTGCGCATCTCGAGGATTAGAGGGGATGGCACAAACAATATTACTTCCTCGAGAATTCGCTTTACAATATAAACTGAATTAGAAATCAAGTGTAGCAGCGGTGACGTCACAACGACAACATAGTCTGCTGTCGCCCTGCAATTGCTAATGTCGATTCCTACTGCCTCACTTTATTTATATTCTCCTTGATCCAATGTATCCTTAAAACCTTGGTAGTTAAAAAACCTTCTCAATATTTTTTGTCACTTGACTTTATTATATGTATATCTCATTTCAATGTCGTTCTATTTTATTATCTGATAGATAAAGTATTTCTTTTACAAAGTTATGACAACGGGGATTTGAAAAATGTTATGAGCTAATAGTATATATTATATATGAAAATATGACAGTTTAAGTATATAAAGTTCTTTATTGACCGATTTTTTAATATGAGAACATCTGGGATACAAAGAAATTATTAATACATTTACAGATGGCCCAGTTCATGTTATAATATACACATATGAATTTTATTACATCATGTGGGTCTTATTGTTTTATGACATATCTTTTCATTGGACTTATCCCTTTATGTTACATTTACATTTATCTATCAAGATTATAAAAATATGGTTTTTTATTATATAATATATTTTTATACAATGTTACAAATGTGGTTGTATATATAGGAGTCGTATAAATAATGTGATTTAATAAACTACAGTAAATTTTCACGACCCATCATCCTCCCCTCGTGTCTCGCCTTTAAGAATTTTCCTTTTTAACAGCTATACTCTTTGTCTATTTATCTTAATATGTAATCACGGCAGACCAATATGATAATACTATAAAAATAAGAAAAAACCCACTAGACTTAAAGAGTTCTTTGTTGACGTACTGCCACCTTAAGTGACTATTAATTAAATCATTCGAACTAATGTTATCTAAAAGTATTATAAGTGTTGACAAGAACATCCACTCTATGTTCAAACGTGCTTTTGTGATCAAAGAAGACAATCAAAAGATATTTGTGAAGTATTACATAAATATATTTTTTACATATTGCAAGAAAATAAAAAGAATATGAATGGAGGTCAACTCTCAAGGAGAAAAGATAAAATTATTAATTGATGTATTCGTCCGTGACAATCGATCCTCAAGATTGGATTTTAATAAGGCACATGTTGTTCGATCTACGTCTATATTAATATTTTAATATTCACATATTAATACTCAATATATTACATAGTATACGCAACTTAAATATACACATATAATCACGAAACTCTACATGCCCCCCAAGATTTTAAGAGACATGTGCAATTTTGCATATGACATAAAATCTGAAATTCAACAATATAATAATGACATTAACAATAATTTATCTAAACATATCAACTATCTGAATTCAACCTTACAGACTTTTTCTTGATCATCTTAGGTATATTTTCACAGGATTTCATTTACATAAATCTTCTATTACGAATGAATTCGCGACCATTATTTACAAGTATCCTGTACAATTACTTCATCCCCAACGCTAAATCCTTGGACGGATCTATCTGAAGCGGGGACGGACTCTTCTTTTCGACGATTGTAAGCTGCAGTTGAATCAATTTCAGTAGGCGTTAGGTAGCATTGGTAAATATCCTCGCTGTCTTCTATTGAACATAATTTGGGCTGGACTATATCCATCTGCTCTTGGAGTATTCCTCCAGGCGAACAATTCTGGGTCGATATTTTGTTTCCCAGTTTTCTTGATGATAGACTGTACTTCAGTTTTATGCACCAAAACATTCGGGAACCCATCTGCAATGACAGATAGTCGTTTTAAATCGTCTATCCCGATGAGGAATTATCTCTTCATGGACGATGTAATGATGACATCAACAGTAATGCGCTTACCACATGAATGAGTTATGTCAAGCTCAGTTGTCCCTACACAAGTCAAGAGGTCATTACTTTCATTGAAAAGTTTTTGTTTGGTACCATTAAAGGGAATTTTATTGTCCTTCACGTAATCAAATATATTATGCTTTTACTTGATCCGGTGTCTGGCAATGCCATGACCGTGAAGTGCCTTCCGCTCCTTGCTTTAACTTCCACTTCCATCCTCTTAAGAGCTGCAGACCCCTTGATCTGGTTTGTGTATGTCCGTGATGATACATTTCGCTCCGGACTATTCATTCGTGAGGAGTGGTAACTACTAGGCTTGGAGGTGGACTTTGAATTAAAATTAGTCTTTGTGAAACACATAGTAGATAAATGTCCAGGCTTTTTATATTTATAGCATGTAATAAAATATTTGCGAGGACAATCTTTAAAATGACTAGTGCTTCCACATCTGTTACATCCTTTACAAACAGACTTATACTTTTTAATGGACTGACCTTGAATTTTATTTATTGAGTGGGAAGCAGGACCCATTGCCCTTTGGCACGACGTAGCCGCCTCGAACGCCCTTCCGGTCCTTTTGATCTCCTCTCTCGTGGGGTTCTCTAAACTAAGAAGCTTCTCGCAGAGCTCCTTTTTGTTCTAGACTCGCGACGAAATCGGTCCAAGATTGTCCTTGCTCCTGGGAGCAGCGAAAAAACTCTAATATCCTCTGAAATGGCGGATATAGCAGAAGAAATTCATCTTCTAAGGCATTTATGCATCCGTTTTCGGCTTCTGAAAAGACAGGAGTAGTGCCCTGAATGTTTGGACTTATTCTTGCCCTTAAACTTGCGTCGATCCTTTTATAGAAATGGGTGTGCTGTACATGGAGAGGATATTTGTCGATGGAATTTTGCGTATAATAGCTCTTGACCCATTCAGCCAATTCATGAGTGTTGTGGTCTTTTGTTAAATTGAAAGGTAGAGAGGAATTACACTGGCCAACAGCCAAATTTAGGTCGGACTAATTTTCACAAATTCTTATAGAGTTTTATCCACTGATTCCGAATATGGTATTCATTTTTCAAAGTTAGTGATAAATTCAGAGCTAAATGGATTTCAAATTTTTCAGCACTTTTTCGATTCAGAGCCATTATTGACATACAAGGACTGAAGTATAGACAAAATAAATAGCAATGATTTGATAGAGCTTAGATCAAAGTACTCATTTCAATTTTTACTTCGTCTCTGGCACATTTAAACTTTAAAATATATGTCATTTTGTACGAAAAATGAAGGGTTTTTCTTAGAGACTCACTGTTCCTCACTGCTCCTCACTCAAAGGTCTTACATGATTAAAAATTGATATGAATATGAAGAAAAAATATCAAGCTTTAATTTGATATGCTTAATATTCCATAAAATGCCTTATTTTAATCAAAATTAGCAAATGAATATTTTTAAATCCTCTCCATTTTGCCCTTTTTAGAGAAATTCATAAGTCACCCAGTGAGATAGAAACAGAGAGAGAGAAACTGACGTCACAACGTATGTAAACAATAAAGAGTAATTTTCCTTTTTTCATTGGAATTTGAGTGTTTTTCCCGGAAATCTTCCGAGGATCCAGGATTCCTAATGAGTGGCCTGCCGGCTGTGCCGTCGTACACAACATTTGTGAGAAGAATTCATCGTGACACAGCCTCGGATCAAGCATGGAGCAAGGAGTGGAAGCTTAGGAGGACATGACTCCCCAGAGGGTGCTTAGCCTATTCTCTTTGCATCAAAGAGGATGATGAGTCGGAGACAGACAGACAGACCCTCAAGGACATTACCCCCCTCTCTCTTCCTTAAGGCTGGTTGGCTGGCTCATTCCGTCTGCTCAAAGAAGATGACGTGTCGGGCACCCCGGAGGGAGGGAGGAATGGACTCCCGTGAGAGAGAGAGTCATTGCCTTTGTCCTGTCTACCTACTAGCCTATTCTATCGGGGAGTCTCCTTTTCAAGTGAATCCATCGTTTTTTGCAGCAGAAAAATGAATTACTTACGTTTTCGTTTGCAAAATTCACCTTTTATTAACTATGCAAAAGATACAGCGGGCATGCACCGAAACTCTACGTCGATGGACAAATGGCAAGAAAAGTCTGAACTTTGGAATTCCCATGGTTTGTAAGGAGCCAACAAACCATATCACAGACTGCTACTTTTGCGCTATTGATTTGAGTGGGATGAACAGAAAGAAGCGGGACAGCCTCAAATATCCTGATGTTCTATCAGCACGCCGTCCTGTAGCCCACAGTGAAGAAATTCCAGTGCCTATCTTCGAAGAACTTCCTAACATTAGTGACGAAGATGCCTCAAGTTTTGAAGAACCTGAAGAAGAAGAAATGGTTTTTGAAGATGATACTCCACATCCATTTTCCCAAAAGGAATTAAATGATCTAGTTCGATTCAAAAATATTATCTATTCTTATATTTTATAGGAACACTTAAATTATTTAACTCAACTAAATTATTATCATACTTATTTTATCCCGGTGCTAAAAAATGGCAACATGCAATTTACACGTATTTATAATTTTTAATGGACATAATTCAGTTTAAAATATACAATCAGATAATTAATATATGTTGTTGAAATATCATTTTTTCTTATTTTAAAAATATAGGACGATACACATGAAAAGTCAGCTGATAATAAACAAAAATGTTATGAATTTTTGTCACAAAATGGCTCTTTAAAATCAATTTAGCATTAAAACCTGACCTGATGAAGATAAACGGATGTCATTTCCTGATTAAGCAGTGCAAAACTTCTAAATAAGTTGTTGAAATCTAAGCCACTATCAAGAATTAAAAAATAAATAGTTTACTGAGTAATTTATTGTTTTTTTATTCAGGCTCAAAAATTTACATCACATAATATATGTACATATAAAACGTAGAAGAGGAATTACGTACTTTGACATCATTGAGCATTTTAGTTTAAAAAAATTCCCCGCCTGATAAGCCTTTCAGCACATATTAAAAATTAATAACAACCGATTAGAACATCTAAAAGAAAAGCAAATGAGGGCTTGACAAATGACAAACAATGTATACAAATGTAAAAGTTCTATCAAATAATCATTTTTGTTAAAGGGCTTCATACGATTTGATAATTCTTTTTAACTGATATATATTTAGTAAAAACTTTGGGATAAATTACATCAAATCCTCACCATACTGCCATCCAGATCCGAAGGCATTTGGGATTCAGCAGTGCAAAACCACTAAATAAGTTGTTGAAATCTAGGCAACAATCTATAAGTTAAAAGAATGTTTACAATGTAATTAATTCCTTTTTATTTTCATGCACCTTACATATCAAAACAAGTTCAATGAGCGACAATCAGGTTTTAAATTTGCTGTCCCAATGATTAGAAGATAATTGTAACAGTTCTTGTACGATTGCTATTTCTTTAAAGACTAGCTCATTTCAGCTCCGTGGCTAAGGCTAGGTCCTGCGGGCGGCTGGGTGGACAACACGTAGTGTAAAGAACTTTCCAAAATCCTGTCACAATTACAGCGTAGGAATGCATCTTCTAGTTCTCCAGCTTCTGTTCTTAAAGTTGCTTGATGTCTGTCTCTAGCAGATGGCCCGTCGGGTGCCCAGGCGTTGTTCCCGGAGGGCATAATGTAAATGGAATGCTTATTGGGAAGGGTTAGATTGACGATTTGTGACTCGGCCTTTGCGATGTCCCTGTCCACTTTTAAATCATCTGGAGGAGGTCGTCCTTGGTGGAGCGGATGCCTTAGCGCTCCGTAGAGGACTCGGGCCCCATGGGGAGATGGCTTCCACCTGAGAGTGTTGGAAAGTCTTTGCTTAGTTCCCAAGAATGGGTTTAGAGTGACGTGAAGAGTGAGGCCAATGCAGGCGAGGGCGTGGTGGTGTTTGGTCCGCCTTCTAGAGTGTGTGGGGGATGGGAGTCTCAGGTCCATGCAGGGTCGCTTGTGTGGTATCTTCATGGCATGCCCGGCGGCTACTGTTGAAATGGTGCTCTGTTTCAGTATGAGAGGATGTAGGGCAGGTGGACCCCCCCCCCCCCGGAATAAAGGACGGCGACGGATCGGTGGGCAGACAACTATGCGTTTCATAAATGAATTATGTGTATCATTGTGATTTGTGGCTGTTGAAAGGATTGTGTTGTTGGATGTCTTGTTTTTATCTTGGAAGTACACTCTGGGCTCCTCGGGGCGGCGGCTATGAGTTTGAAGGACGTGGGTGGGTGACTGGAAGGGAGGTCGTCCCGCTGTATCTTTTGCATAGTTAATAAAAGGTGAATTTTGCAAACGAAAACGTAAGTAATTCATTTTTCTGCTGCAAAAAACGATGGATTCACTTGAAAAGGAGACTCCCCGATAGAATAGGCTAGTAGGTAGACAGGACAAAGGCAATGACTCTCTCTCTCACGGGAGTCCATTCCTCCCTCCCTCCGGGGTGCCCGACACGTCATCTTCTGTGAGCAGACGGAATGAGCCAGCCAACCAGCCTTAAGGAAGAGAGAGGGGGGGGGGGGGGGTAATGTCCTTGAGGGTCTGTCTGTCTGTCTCCGACTCATCATCCTCTTTGATGCAAAGAGAATAGGCTAAGCACCCTCTGGGGAGTCATGTCCTCCTAAGCTTCCACTCCTTGCTCCATGCTTGATCCGAGGCTGTGTCACGATGAATTCTTCTCACAAATGTTGTGTACGACGGCACAGCCGGCAGGCCACTCATTAGGAATCCTGGATCCTCGGAAGAAAACACTCAAATTCCAATGAAAAAGGAAAATTACTCTTTATTGTTTACATACGTTGTGACGTCAGTTTCTCTCTCTCTGTTTCTATCTCACTGGGTGACTTATGAATTTCTCTAAAAAAGGGCAAAATGGAGAGGATTTAAAAAATATTCATTTGCTAATTTTGATTAAAATAAGGCATTTTATGGAATATTAAGCGTATCAAATTAAAGCTTGATATTTTTTCTTCATATTCATATCAATTTTTAATCATGTAAGACCTTTGAGTGAGGAGCAGTGAGGAACAGTGAGTCTCTAAGAAAAACCCTTCATTTTTCGTACAAAATGACATATATTTTAAAGTTTAAATGTGCCAGAGACGAAGTAAAAATTGAAATGAGTACTTTGATCTAAGCTCTATCAAATCATTGCTATTTATTTTGTCTATACTTCAGTCCTTGTATGTCAATAATGGCTCTGAATCGAAAAAGTGCTGAAAAATTTGAAATCCATTTAGCTCTGAATTTATCACTAACTTTGAAAAATGAATACCATATTCGGAATCAGTGGATAAAACTATAAGAATTGTGAAAATTAGTCCGACCTAATTTTTTTGTTGATTTTTTTGGCCTGTGTTATCAATATGGATGGTATTGTTGAATGAAGGTTGTGGAGCTCTATTAAGCATTGGCTCGGCTGGCTGCTCATTTAAAGCCAGAATTTCAAGTAATTTCTCGAGCGCCTCTTGATACTTCTTATCGTATTCATCCAATGTCATTGTCAGGATTGATCTCCATTAGTTCTATATAGTGGTCCTCCAATGCTTTGTAACTCTTTGAGACGGATCCGCGCATCTTCTAAGTACGACTTCCCTTGAGACGTCTTACGGATAGATAGGGATTGGCAAAGACTATATATGCTATTTACAGCTCTTGTCACTTGAGCCTTTTTGACTGATGAGAGTTTTTGCATATCTTCTCTTCCCTTGGCCATTTTGATTTGTGATTCCTTTGAATCCAGCAATATTGTACCAATCTTTTAATTATGAGGATTTTTAATTAAATGTTCTTATCTGAGGTATCCAGTAGCTGCCGACTGCGCTATGATGTATTCGCCCGTGACAATCGATCCCAAGATTGGATTTTAATAAGGCACATGTTGTTCGATCTACGTCTATATTAATACTTTAATATTCACATATTAATACTCAATATTTACATAGTATACGCAACTTAAATATACACATATAATCACGAAACTCTACATTAATTAAATTACAACTTTTCTTGGACAGAAAGCAACTATTTTTTTACAGCGTAGATACTCATAAATGTATCTCTAACCATAGAATACTAGACGTACCAGGAAGGAAGATAAAAAAACGCACGCCTAATTTTCCACAGCATGCGGGCATCATTTTTAGTATTGCTTAATAATCACAGCGTGTATACGTGCTTGATCTTGCTCCAATAGACAATCATTGTGAACACTGGATGCAAGCAGGGATACAAGAGCACCCCAAAGATCCTTCGGTGACTTTTCACACGTTCCCCAAGAAGGACTCCATCCTTTCGGAGTAGATCAAAGCAATTCCTAGGATACATATAATTAGACACCAACTGTTAATTATAAATATGTATATAATTTTGTGTATTGTATTGATCAGCGTCCCCTTAGTACTTATTGTATTCTGTTAATATAATTTCTTATATTTAAAGTATTGTTTAATTTTACACGTGTTTTGTTCTTCCTTTTTGTTATTAATATTTGTTGTAATAATAGTTCACTTTGGAACGCCTTAGAATATAGAAGGGGGATCGATGTCTCCCAACACATATATAGATACAGTCCATGCCTTTAAAGGAAGGAGTTCATGGGAATTATTCATGGTCCTTCGAGCCGGATCGTCAATGGATGTGACCGATACGTCTGGATTTGGATTTTGAGGAGGATATTTGTTGAATCCCCTCATCGTAGAGACTCTTCCAGGATTGCTAGTTGGAGCAAGGTCAAGGAGGAGTCGATAGTCATTTGGACTTGGATTTGGAGGAGGAAGTTTGTTGGATCCCCTCATCATTGAGACTTCCGTGGATTGCTATTTGGAGCGAAGCCAGGAGGAGTCTACATCGTTCGGAGGAACGCCCGCATAAAGTCGTCAAGGAGTATTGGACTCGACTACTTTAGGAGAACTTCGTAATATATATATAATTTATTAATTGTTTGTTTTTGCTTGTGTGTTTGGGTTCTCTTTTGCTTGAATTAACTCTTGATTATAATCCAATATGGCTAGCGTAGGAAGAGCATCGATAAAAATTCTTGGAAGGCTAAAGGCTAATTTTGAAGATTCGTTGGAGGAATTTTCCCTTGAAATTAAAAGTGAGATTCCTGTATATTCTCATATTTCTTATCTTCAGGACTGTCTTAGGGACTCTTTGAGTCAATTGAGGAATCAGTACTCACTTTTAGCTGATACTGTGAGTGAAGATGTTATTTGTCCCATTTAGATGAGGAACATGATTTGCAAAGGCGATTTGGTCGCATTTTGAAGACTTCGAGAAGTCTTATCGTAGAAGGCGAAAGGCTTCGTAAGTCTCAAGCAATTGAAAATGCCTTGAAGTTAAGGAAGGCTCATTCGCAAGCTCACTCATTGAGAGTGGATGTAATTGCTTCGAATTCAGAGCCTATCAATTTAAAATCAGCTATTTGTAAAGTCCACAATCAAGTATCAAAGAAATTCCTGTATATCGTGCTTCGTCTCAAATTGATCCATCTCCGTATGGGAGAATTGGGGGAGTTGAGGAGCAGAGTTTAAGAACGTGTAATGAACCTATGACAGACAAATTGTTTCCAAAACGAGCTATTCACTCTAGTAGAGGTGAGGTAGAAGACCTTCGTCCTCTAAGTGAGAAGATCCGTATTGCAGGAGAGCTTGAGTATGCTGCTAAGCTAAGGGAGGCTCATTCCCCAACTCCCACAATTAAAACAGACAGGGTTGAATCCTTTACTCCGACGAGTAGTCTAGCTCATGTTCCTAAACTTGAGCTGCCTAAGTTTAGTGGGGAGCCATCGGAGTTTTCTGTGTGGTTTGATACCTTAAGAGCCATGATAGATATTGATAGCGTGAGTGACATTATGAAACTCAATTATCTTCGCTCTTGTTTATTTGGGCAAGCTCTTGAAAAAATATCTTCTTACCCATTACGGGGGAAAATTATTTTGAAGCAATAGAGATCCTTAAAGAATCTTATAGCTGTGGAAGAATGGCCGTTTCAAAGCTTGTACATAGATTGGTAGGGCTTCCACCGGTCAAATATAACTCTAGTGATATTATGCGTGCCCTCAAGGGCAATGGAGTAGACATCGAGAAAAAAACGCAGAAAAGGTTGTACTGCCTTTATTAGAGAGTAAAGTCAGTGGGACTATTCGAGATGGTTGGGAACGCTTTGTTTCTACTAGTGATGATTCTTGTTCTTCAATAAGAGAGTTCCTTAAACAAATTAAAATATCTGGAGATAGGCCGGGCAAAATAATAAAAATACCCAGACTTGAGTTGGAGGCTTCTGGGCTATTTTCTCGTTCGGTTCTATTTTGAGGATAACATATCTTTGACGCCTCAACAGTCCGATTGAGGACTTATTCTTGTATAGTTTTTTGCTGGCTCAAACAAGAGCTTTGTGTATTGTGTAGAATTTCTAGCCATTAAATAAATCATTCAGGACGTGATATGTCCTGAGTGTTAATATCATGTTTTGAAAACTCATCATTCTTCGGAACAAGTGAGCTTTGAATTCTCTTCATACAATTATAGCTATAATAATAAGTATGGTTTCATGAGTTTCATTGGTCAGAATTGTAAAATTGTATATAAGAGCTTAGTATAATTTTTGACGTATCAAATAAGAAAATAATGATTAGTTGAATAAGCATATTAGTCATGAATAAAAAGATTAATTGATCACGACCTTTCTTGGAATGGATATTATTTCCGTATTTTTTCGTTGTTCCATATTCGTTCTCGAGCATTCCAATTAGCTCTTATATCAACAGCAGCGGAGCTTCAGGTATTGCTTTGACTATGACCTGCTCCCTCACTTAGTTCTTTAACATCGTATTTGGATTGTTCTTGGTTGCCAAATTGAAAGGTCTGTGTGATATATGTGTCCGCACGCTTTGGCAAAACCTCTGAACAAAGGTTGTTACATATACTCTTGCGAGCATTTACCCTCCGTGTTCTCGGAACGGAATATTGTATTGACTATTATGTTATAACTTCATCTTGGATCTGTAGTTGTTTGTTATATGAATGCCCATTAGGGGCATATTATCTCGGCATGGCGAGAATTGATAGTGTTTCATTTAAAGTTAAAAAAAAAGATGTGTATGTACGAGTTAGGATTGTTCTTGGTTGCCAAATAGAAAGGCCTGTGTGATATATGTGTCCGCACGCTTGGCAAGACCTCTGAACAAAGGTTGTTGTACATTAAATAATGAATTAAAAGATCTGAAGAGGGTTTGTAGTTGCCAGTCAATAAGATTGTTCTTCCGAATGCCCGAATGGAGGTATTGGACCTTAGCTCATCGGTCAGGAGTGTTGATTTCGGCGGGAGGGGATTTGAATGCACAAGTAAACTAACAATTTGTTATGAACCAAATGCTTGGTTCATCCGGGGGGAGTATGTTAATTATAAATATGTATATAATTTTGTGTATTGTATTGATCAGCGTCCCCTTAGTACTTATTGTATTCCTGTTAATATAATTTCTTATATTTAAAGTATTGTTTAATTTTACACGTGTTTTGTTCTTCCTTTTTTGTTATTAATATTTGTTGTAATAATAGTTCACTTTGGAACGCCTTAGAATATAGAAGGGGGACTGATGTCTCCCAGAAATATATAGATACAGTTTACTTTTATTGAGGCCCGTCCCTGCCTTTAAAGGGAAGGAGTTCATTGGGAATTATTCACCAACATCGAGTTCAAGAATATATAGTCTCCATTTTCTTCATTCGGACTTCGTAACAGCTTCTGAGGACCCTACTCGAAATATAGGGAGAACCCTCCAAAAAAGGTATGGACTTATTTTGGCTTGCTTTATATATTTTTATTAATTGAACTTTTGTTAATTTCTAGATGTTTGAAGGATGGTGTCATTCCCTCAAAATGGCCTAATTCCCCACTTATCTCTCCTCGAAAAGGCAACTCCCGAGGCCAACGCTAGCAGCAACCACTAGCAAGAGAAGTGTCCTCATCAATGAGAGACAAGAGGCTCTCCGTTAAGAACTCTCCATGAAGGAATCCGTCAAGACTGCCCAGGAACTTTATCATAAGTTGACATCAGAAACTTTGCCTTCGGGATTCACTCTAATTCAACTTCCAAAGGTGTTACTTGTGAAGATGGTTTCAACAGAGAACGGAATGGACATTTCTTTAAGTTTGGAAGTCGATGAAGATCTATCCTTCCAAATGTATCACCGTCACTCCCTTCTGGAAAAGAGCTTAGTATCCCACTGAGGTGGAATCGGACGAGGAAAAAGTCGAGCTGGGAGGTTCACCAAAATCATGAGCAGAGGTGGATTATCTACTCCATCGGATATGACATTTCTTACCTGTGTTCATGCCTATTCGCTCCTTTACTTTATATCAACTCACGACGACGAGAAAGTGTGTCTCTTAAGATCTTCAGATCCAAGGGCCACTTTTACCGGAACATTCGTTGAAAAAATGTTTGGCAGCACGGAGGTGGTCATCAAGACCATGCTCAACAGCCAATGTGAAAAAGGGCATAAATGGGCTCGTCATCTTAAAAAAATAAGTCAAATAATTTTAAATGTCTGCAGTAAAAATTTGGTTGCTCAATTAAACGACGAGATTCATGATCAAAGTCGCAAAAGAGCAGCCAACAAATTGAATCTTAAGGAAAGAAAGATTGCTCAGCTCCTTTCAAAAGCTTAATTATTTTATTGCACTCTTTTTTGGTGTCCTTTTTATATATATGTACTAATGTATTAATAAACTATTATTCATATTGGTTCCCAACTCATTATTTCATTTACATATAATTTAAACCTTCATCAAAGCATTAAAACAGGTCTTTTTATTTTAATATTAACATATATATGTTCTATTAGGGAAGAATAAATGCCCGCATCATGTGCGCGTAAAATTCTTTCTTCCTTTCCATGTGTCTAGTATTTTATGCTCTAACTCACGATGTTGTAACACTTGCCTCTTTGGCGTACTAAAAAAAAGTAGAAAGACACACTTAAGGAGTTTATTAAATATTAATGATCTTTGGCCGGCGTATATAAAAACTTGCTATGCTCAACTCAGAAAATAAAAAGAAGCTTGTTTGATTTTTCAACTGTTGGCAGATGAGGTAACAATAGTTAAAAAATGACTGCTCCTGCCAGTGTGAATGAGGTCAGTTACTAAGTTTTGAGAACTTAAAAAAGGAACTAATTAAGGTTGAATAAATAATACGAGGGGCGTTCCATTAATTCATTCGCGCCATTGTCGCTCCAAATGGCTTGACATACGGAAAATTTATTTTATCCAATATGAAACCTCTGAGAAAGAAGGTTTAGTGTCTAATCTCTTAAGGTTGTTATTTGCCAACATGAAGGGAGAGAGGGAGGGGAAGATAAAGCATGTCAACAATCACTGGCCGAAAAAGATGCTTGAAATTTGTTTCAAATGTCGGCTCCAAATTAACGTCATTGTGGACGCCTTCAATGCAGGCCTTTCCATCTCTGAGGCCTTTGAATATCTCAAAGCCATCTACGGAACAAGCCAAGCCCCTGCAGAGTCATTCAAAAGGTCTTCAAAGACCTCAGGGATGGCGGAGATGGGCTGACCAGAGAAAGCAGAATCGGAAGCCCAGGCTCCAAAGAACTGAGGAAAACATCAATGAAGTCAAAAGCATTATTGACGATGACAACTGGGTGAATGTGAAGGAGATCCACGAAGCAACTGGTCTTTCCCAAGGGACTGTCCACAGGATACTGAACCAAGACCTTGGCCTCAGCAAGGTGGGCCCCAAGGATTTTGTCAGACAAACACAAAGCAGAGAGAGTGCGTTGTGCCAAGCTCTTCCTTGAAGCTGTTGATGAAGACCCCAGCTTCTTGGACTCAATCATCACAGTTGACGAGACCTGGGTGCATTACAGCACACCAGAGATGAAGCAACATTCAAAGCAGTGGCTTCCAAAGGACTCAAGGCCTCCAAAAAACCAAGGTGGTTCTCTCGGCCAAGAAGATCATGGCCACTGTCTTCTTTGACAACCAAGGTGTTGTCTACATCACCTACACCTCTAACACCATCAACTCAGCCGCCTACATTGAGTCTGTCAAGGAGTGCAACAACAAGCTGGCACGGAAAAGGCCCTTGAAGTAGAAATGGAATTTCCGCCTTCATCATGACAACGCTCGTGTGCATACGCCCAATGCCACGACCAACTTCCTGAAGGGCAAAGGTGTTGTGCTAGGTCCTCACCCTCGCTATAGTCCAGACCTTGCGCCTTGTGACTTTGGCTCTTCTCTCATCTCAAAATAGAGCTTGGAGGATCGTCATTTACGTGTTTAGAGGACTTGAAGAATTCCGTCGGCCGCATCTTCAGAGCCATTCCCAAAGAGAGCTTCACAGAGACATTCAAAGAGAAGTGGTTGAAGAGGTGGAATGATGTGATTGCTTGCAATGGTGACTACATTGAAGAGTGATAAAATAAACCTCCCGTATCTCAAGCCATTTCTGAGTTACAGTAGCCGCGAACGAATTAATGGAACGCCCTCGTATTATGATTTATCCATTCTGGGGAAGTGATTTATCCTGGGAATTTTCAAATTTATGGTACCATTTTCATACATACATATGTACATACAATATTTTGTTACTTTTATTTGAATTTAATTTTAAAGAATATTTTTTATATTATTGTTATTGTCAGATATATTTTGTTATGGCTTAATATTGATGAGTAACTTTTAAATTTAGGGAACTAATTTTAAACTACAATATTTATATACACATTATATTATGTGTAATTTCTCTGAATAAATAAAATTAAAAAAAGGAAAATACTGTGATGTGACGTTATATTTATGGTCTAATGTTTAATATTATGCTTATTTTTATAAATTCATTTATATGTTAAAGGACCAATAGCCTTTTCTACTTGTTTTTATTATTATATCGTCAAATTAAAAAAAGTATATTATACGAGGGTTGATCAATAAGTCTGTGACTTTTTAAATGAAACAAAGTTTTTTTTGTTGATAAAAGTAATTTTATTTTTAAACACAGTCTCCTTTGAGCTCTGTACACTCCTTCCAACGTTTCTCCAATTTTTATTCCTTAAAAAAAATAAGACTTCTCGAGGTCCTCAAAATATGTATTTGATTGTAAGATGATTTCATCGCGGCACCCATCTTGCGATCTTTCAAAATCGAAACCACTGACCCATATGATATGGCTTGCACAATATCCCACACTTTTAATCTCCGATCGGTAAACACCATGTCGTGATTTTTTTAACAATTGTTTCGGATGTAGCGACTTCTACTGGGCCTCCAGAACGTTCGGCATCGATTGTGCTTGTCGTACAACCACATCGAAATCATATAAAACACTTTTTTATAATGGATATCGATGGTTAGATAGTATTTATAGTATTTATCAAGCTTAGCCTTTGTTTCACTGATGGTTTTGTCCGCAAAAATAATGCTTGATGAGCACACGACGATTATCAATTTTCTCCATGAACCTCGAAGTTGTTAGTCTTTAAAGACTGTCAAACAAAAGACCCAGCGTGTTCAAACTTTAACAGGAGTCAGCTGATAGATGTTTGTTGGCAGGAGCAGGCTTGCCAACCTAATTTTAAGGCGGGGGAAGTCACGAACTTATTGATCAGACCATCATAGTTTTTTTTCTCTCATCATGAACGATTGAGACATGTGATTTTTAATATTCAGAAAATGTCTCCTATCAATTAGTTTTGGTTGTTGCATATTTTGAAATATTTGCTTATATAAAAAATGAATATCATCTAACTTTTCGTACCCTTAACTTCCATTTGAGCATTTATTTTCTTGTGTTCGCTGGTTTTCATGCTGCATCTCCCGTGGCTTCTTGTGGTTGTTAATATCCTTCTGATCTCTGCGTGATGAATAACTGCAGAGATGTTCCACCTGTTATTTTGTCATATTAAGATTATGAGCCAATGAGTGTATCGAATTTGATAGGATTGATCTATGATTTTTTATTTTAAAAGATCTATGTTGTGTTTTTGGACTTTTTAAATTTATCAAAAGTAGGTATGTCATTTATGGAGCCCGGAATAATTGATTGCTGGCCAAAAATAGTCTACGGGCATCATCTGTTCGTCGATCCCTACAATAAACTATTTTGAAAAACTTTTATTTATATCAATATAAAGCGTATCGAAAGACAACATAAGTATATACGTAGGTAAGCATACTATATGGGAGATCAAATGTCCCGTATCAAAAAAGGTACATATAACAATAACACAATTATTGTCTCTAAGGCTAAGCTCGGATGAATAAATAGGGGTCTATATCAAAATGTAAGTCAACAAAACCTTCATTCATTGGGAGTAATGACAATACATTTACAAAATAATCTTAAGCCTTTTTCTTTTACATGATTTACAATAATAAATGTCCAATATTTTAACAGAAAGGGACATTATTGTTTCAATAAATATCTGATTAAACGATAAATCGATTCTTATTATATTATTTTCTCTTGTAAATCAGGTAAAAAAGGTATATAAACATAAAATACACCAATATTTAATGAAAATTCCCATTAATAAATAAATATTTTGTTGATTCGCAGATTTGACACTGACCCATATTATTTATCCAATACCTAAGCCATCAGTTTTTGTATCGTTTAAAAGTCCCCACAAGTGCTGCAGGATCCTCAACGTCGGCATTCTTTTCCCCGGCACCCAGCGGCGACGGTACTGAATGGAGACCTCATCGCACACTTTTTCCAAGCTGATCATGACAAGAAATATGAGTCCGACCATAAAGGCCACCCCAATCACGATTCCCAACTCCTGAAGGGCAAATAGAGTCTGTAGTTGGAGGTTCTCGGAGGAGTTGGCATTGCCGAATTCGTCGACGCCGTTGATGAGGAGATTGGAGTCGTCTCCGTCGGAGCCCAGGCCAAGGGAGTCCATGTCCATGCCCATGTCATCCCCGGCCCCTGCATCGTCTCCTCCCATGTCATCCATTCTGCTTTCCTAAGTAGATTTTCCCTGGTCCAATAAAAGGGCTGAAAAAATGAAAAAAGTTTTTTAATGAACAGATACATTTGAACTCGGTAAGTAATTTTGAAAAACAAGGTACACCCATATTGCCAATAGAGCTGACTTTCGCTTGTCAGTGATTTGTAATGACGTCACACATGTAAGCGGTTTGTGTATTTATGTTTATTTTAACTCCTCATGATAGAATTACATAATTTTTCGCGACAGCTAAGAATTTTGATTTATTTTACGATTGTCTATTACAAAGATTGAAAACTTAAATTAATATATGAATGATGATATTGATTGCTCAAGATCCCAGAATTTTATTATTGATATCAATTAATTGATCCAAGGCAGAATTATTAGCTATTCCTCTGGCAATCTCTAACTATGGCGTTTTCTCATTCTACCTTCTGGAAGTCCTTTAACATCCTATATATTAATCGAATGAAGTTGTCTTGAACGTATAATTCATTAATTGAATACTAAATTATAATACGATAATAAAAAACTATCTTTCTAAAATTATATTGTAGTTAAAATAACTATTATAAAAATAGATTTAAAAAGAGTATTGAAAAAAAAATGATGAGCATATTTATAGAAAATACATAATTAAGGTTAAAATGATTTTCGATAATTCTATAATGCATTTATTGACACATAAATTAATGCAATTATCTATAATCTTCTTAGCAATAATTATGTCTGAGAAAATTTATTTATCCTATGATAAATATTTTTGTATCGCTTCTAATTTTTCAAGAGTTGAACAATTTATTGCCTGGAAAGAGTTAATAGTAAAATAATAATATATTTTTCTATTGTTCAAATATGGTTTGATCAAAAATACATCCTCAAAATAATATTGTCTTGGAAGTAATATTATGACTCTATTTTGGAATAAGTTAATAGCTTAGAAAAATAAATCTAAATTATTGGATTATATAGTCATACACAGTACTTATTGAAGGATTTGGACCATTTAATGTCTGTTCTGTCCAATATAAGAAGATTAATATTTCAAGACATAAATGCAAAGGATTGTTTCTTTAGTCCATAATAAAAGTTGGATCATAATATTATAATTTATTTGTGTATTTCTACAATTAAAAAAACACTCCTTTTGTATCACCCTTTATATACAAATGGCATATAATAAATGATGTAACATTGTGGTGTATGAAATCTATAGCTACATATAATATACTTTTTTACCTAATGTATAAATCTCCTTTTGACATATAATTAATAAAGAAAACTTTTGTTTTTAACCAAAGTGTTATATATTTTTATAGCCACACAATTTTAAAATATACCTGAAAAGTCATGAAAGGTATTCATTATCGCAGTAAAAATGTGTAATATACAACTGCTAAAAATATCCGCCTATATTATTTATAAATATTTTCTTAAAAATATTACTATATTTAACTAATTTATTTTTTAATACAACATGTTACATCAATATGAAGAAAATAACTTTGGTATTCGAATGAGTCCATACCGAACTTTAAGCTAAAAACTGTTTACACAAAACCCAAAATGGAGGTAAATCGAAACCAATAAAGGACAAAACATCCTAAACAATCAAATATAGAAACTACGTTTTAGATATATGGAATATATCAGTAAAGATAATATATTAGTTTTTGGTATCTCATGTACGCAGTCAGAAAATATTATGTATAACATCAAGATATAATTAATTTAGTGAAAGGGAATACGAAAAACGATTAACTAAAGGAGTACAATCTTCTCCTTGACTAATGAAAGCGTTAATTAATAAAAAAAAATTCTCTTTGATGTTTTTATGTGCAATAAGTGGGCAATTACAAATGATCTTAATATGACAAACTAATCCATTAACGGATTCTAAAATAAGATTCGTATGTTTTTGGAATATTACCGGTTCTAAGAATATTTGTATATACCACTTATGCATAATGAAAATCTGATGACAAATTTTTGTGTTCAGAATTGTTGATAATAGGAATTTTTGTCTTATCGACACTTTTGTATAATAATGCATTTTTAAAGGAAACTTTTGGGCTCAGCTTATCATTCAAAATAGCTGAATTGAGCATTAATGCGCACATTTGTTTATTTTTATTTTTATAAAACCAGTAAAATGAGCCCATTTGTTCCCTTTTCGTTCATATATAAAGGATAATATTATTATAAAATAGACCCATGAGGGTGCATATCAACATAAGCTACGGTAAGGTAGGTTTCGTGAAGAATAAACAATAACATCAGTGGATGATTCTTAGACTCACTAATATAAAGAATTTCGACTCAAACTCCTCATTTACCAAGAATGGTGATAATGTATCCCTTTATATATGAACAAAAAAGTAAAAAAACAACCCTAAACTTGAGTGCAACATATATCTAAATAAACATCACCTATCAAGTCATTGAAATTTGATTGTAAAGTTTTCTTCAACATTAAGACGACATTTCAATATGACTTAAATAAAGTTGATATAAATAAATTAATAAATGCTTTCGAACAGGTCACGTTTTTTGGTTATGAAATGTCCTGTCACTCTGCCGACAATAATGACACTCACTAAGGAGAGATTTCCTCGATTAGGACTGCTGAATTCTAAGAAAATTGTGACCATTATATATATATATATATATATATATATAGGAACGGAGTGGGAAGAATTTATCCACCGGGACAATTATGCCCTCGCCGACCTTATACAGGCCTCAATATGTCATTAAGAGGCTGTCAACGGCCGTTTATGTTTCTTGAGGCCAGCAGCCCACCGGGAATAGTCCCGGTACTCCCGCTGGCCACTCTGCCCCTGTATATATATATATAG
The DNA here is from genome assembly GCA_013387185.1 of Caligus rogercresseyi. Taxonomy (NCBI): domain Eukaryota; kingdom Metazoa; phylum Arthropoda; class Copepoda; order Siphonostomatoida; family Caligidae; genus Caligus; species Caligus rogercresseyi. Next base: position 5,529,553 of record CP045894.1, read on the forward strand.
AGAGAGAGAGAGAGAAAAAATTAAGTTAATAGCTACTCAATATCAATTAGTTTCTTACGAAAATATTATCAATTTCTAAAATAAAGTGCTACCAAATGAAACAATTTCAAATGGATGGCTTAGAAAAAAGTTCCTTGTCATATTTCTCTTTAAATAAAATATCTAAAAAAAGTAAAGTCTTATTAAGACGAAAGTTAAAGTTGTAACTTTATTAGCAAACAAAGTAAGAGGCCTCATTTTCCTGCATAGAAAATAAGCAATCAGCCAAACTTATAATTTTTTGATTTAAGATATCAATTCTTCAAGGCTCTTCATTCATTTCCCCCAATGCCTCAGGGAAGGGGATGGAGGCAAAGGGTAGCTCTACAACCGCAATTATAAACTCCCAAAGACTTTTTTCTACACCCTGTGTACATAATTCGGTACTCTATCTCTTAAATATATGAAATATGCTAGAACTAAGTAGTTAACGTAATTAGAGAATGGATTCCTCATATTTTTGTTATATTATATAAATGTAAATACATTTATTCAATCAGTTAATAAACTCTTAACAATTAACCAAAAACAACCACAAAATAAAATACAAAGACTAAAATGAGAAAGACATTTAATAGTGAAATATAGTTAAAAACACATGGCTTATAAAAATTATAATGTATATACATCTTTAAAAATGTTTCCAGAAATAATAATATATTCTTTTAAAGCCACCTGCGCTATCCTTGTGGAAACTTTGTGGTTCTTGAACCTGGCCCTCCCCAGAATAGATTGAAGTTTTGCAATGACTTTCGATGCCTTCTCAGTTTAGGACCCTTGCTTGGAAAACCATATAGGATATACAGGCCCGGCAGCAGGCTCAGGCTTTTGGGGGGGCCTACAGTTGTTATGGGGGGCACAATTGGCCAGGCTTGTGAGCGTTCAGTTTTTTTTGCGTTCAGCGTTAAAAAAATAGCGTTTCGTTTAATGTTTTTGCGTTCATCGTTCCGTTAGCGTTCAGCGTTGAAATATTTAAAAAAATACATTGTGTAATTTTGAAAACTTATGGAATTGTCAAAAAAAAGTGATGACGTTTTTTTTAGAAAAGAATCTCCAAAAAATTTGATTACGTTTTTTAAGAAAAGAATTTCCTAAAAAAGTCCTAGAAATTTTGTGTGTGGGGGCCTACCTCACTCGGTGGGCGGGCCTGGCCCCCCTCAGGCCCCCCCATCCCGCCGGCCTGAGGATATATTATATTTGTATTAGATAATCATAATAGTTTCTGTTGACTTCACATACCATTATAAACCATGGATGATGCAGAAAGGGCTGAATGAAAAAGGTCTGAATATAGCAACTAATGAGAGTCGTTTTATATCCTTTGTTATGACAAAATATGTATTATTCAGGCCAATGAAACAAAGAAGATAAGGAATTCATTATTATTATTATCTCTGGAGAAGACAAAGCTAAATAACTTATTGAGTAGTTTGAGGGATCAATGACAAAAGGTGGACACAAATTGACGACATTTTAAGGAAATACTTTTATGATACATCAAATAGAGATTGATATCAAATATATTGTATGCAGAATTTCCTTTTTTCTATTTACAGGAACATTCAATTGTACCAAATAGGGCAGCCATCTTAGTCATTGAAGAGATTTTTCAGAGGACATAATTTGTCTTCTCTATTGATTATCCAGTTATTTTATAGGTCCATGGTTGTTGACCTGGTGTTAAGGTTTCATCAAGCTGATGATGTACTAAATACTATGTTAATAAAGGCCCTAAGGCTACTAAGACCATCCTTTCTCATTCGCAGCAGGGTTCGAATCTATTCCTCCAGGTACTGCAATGTCTATTTATTCAACCCTAGATAATCTCTTTGCGTAAAATAGAGTCTAAACCAGGGAAGGACAAACTTTTTGACTTGCGGGCCTAAATGTCAGCGCGTCATCTATTGGTGAAATGCTGTATTTTTTTTATCCCAAGGGGAGACATACATTTATTTTATCAGTTAATAAAACTCTTAACAATCAACAAAAAACAACCACAGATTATACAAAGACTAAAAGGAGAAAGACATGTGAAATATGGTTAAAAGGCACAAGGTTTATAAAAATTATACTTTACATACATCTTTAAAAATGTTTCCAGAGATATAATATTCTTTTAAAGCCACCTCCGCTATCCTTGTGGAAATTTTGTGATTCTTGAACCTGGCCCTTGCCAGAATAGAATGAAGTTTTGCAATGACTTTCGATGCCAGTCTCAGTTTAGGATCTTTGCTTAGAAAGCCATATAGGATCTCGTTTAGGCTCGGATCTTGCCTATTTTATCATTTAGACCTTCCCCCACAATTTGTATAATATGGACAATATCCGTGCAATCTCGGAACTGATGTGCAACAGTTTTGCGACTTTCACACAAGGAACATATCGCCCCCTCATTTTGTAGCAGACCACTCGGTGAAACGCCGTATTGTATGGACAAGGCGTAATTAACGATTTGTGCAGCATTATTATATTATTTTTCTGGATAAGCTCGGCAGGCCGGATTAAATTGTCTAACGGGCCGTATACGGCCCGTGGGTCTTAGTTTGCCCATGTTTGGTCTAAACTTTATTAACTAAAAGTGAATTTCAGCGAAGCAGATTTATATGCTAACCAAAAGTCTTTAACATTGATCATAGTAATTATTGTCGGAATAGATAAATTACACTGGACAAAAAAAGTCGTTTGCTTCAGGAACCATATTAGCTCATTCCTATCAGTTTTTACGATGATTTCAAATAATATGTATATTAAAAAAATTGATTGGCTCTCATTTTTGAGAAACTTTTTTTTAAATAACCGGCTTTTTTTCACGAAACGATAGTAATAATATGCATACCCAAACGAGTTTCCAACATTAAAAGGCATCAAAAGACATCCTAACCAGAGCACATGAATACACTTTGGAGTCCTAGCGTCTAGTTTTGGTCTTTTGGTCTCACTTAATTTCGCATATTGCCTCAACGTCCGACAAAAGTATGGATGGAATTCTTTTCTCACTGCTAAGAGCTTCTTCCACTGTTGCAGTCTAGATCCAAGCAACTCGACCTTTGACTAATCTAGATCACGATTGCAGGTGCAGGCTGGACTCCCGAAAGGGAAAGTTCAATATTGATCTTAGATTCCATGGACTAATTAACAAAGTATAATATTTATTTATATCCTCACAGATACTGAAATTCCATCGGACAAAAAAATCACAAAACTATCTTTATATATGTAAAACTAACTGTCTACCAACTTAACATTAATCTCTATAGAATCAAATGATTAAACATTTCAGATAAAGCCTTCTCAGAGTAGCACCTTGATTAAAGAAAACATGTGTTGCTTCTGTTGTGACTTTTCAAATCTATTTAAATAATATCACATATTGAATTAAAGAATGAAGAGAGTCTGTAGACAGACCTGCAGTACCAATCAGATTGCGTCTGGCTGAAACCTCTTCCTCCCAACTGCGGAAAATTTGTTTGAAGCCTACAATGGAACCTTTCATTAATTACACAGGCCAACAAAAATCAACAAAAAATTTAGGTCGGACTAATTTTCACAAATTCTTATAGAGTTTTATCCACTGATTCCGAATATGGTATTCATTTTTCAAAGTTAGTGATAAATTCAGAGCTAAATGGATTTCAAATTTTTCAGCACTTTTTCGATTCAGAGCCATTATTGACATACAAGGACTGAAGTATAGACAAAATAAATAGCAATGATTTGATAGAGCTTAGATCAAAGTACTCATTTCAATTTTTACTTCGTCTCTGGCACATTTAAACTTTAAAATATATGTCATTTTGTACGAAAAATGAAGGGTTTTTCTTAGAGACTCACTGTTCCTCACTGCTCCTCACTCAAAGGTCTTACATGATTAAAAATTGATATGAATATGAAGAAAAAATATCAAGCTTTAATTTGATATGCTTAATATTCCATAAAATGCCTTATTTTAATCAAAATTAGCAAATGAATATTTTTTAAATCCTCTCCATTTTGCCCTTTTTTAGAGAAATTCATAAGTCACCCAGTGAGATAGAAACAGAGAGAAACTGACGTCACAACGTATGTAAACAATAAAGAGTAATTTTCCTTCTTTCATTGGAATTTGAGTGTTTTTTTCCCGGAAATCTTCCGAGGATCCAGGATTCCTAATGAGTGGCCTGCCGGCTGTGCCGTCGTACACAACATTTGTGAGAAGAATTCATCGTGACACAGCCTCGGATCAAGCATGGAGCAAGGAGTGGAAGCTTAGGAGGACATGACTCCCCAGAGGGTGCTTAGCCTATTCTCTTTGCATCAAAGAGGATGATGAGTCGGAGACAGACAGACAGACCCTCAAGGACATTACCCCCCTCTCTCTTCCTTAAGGCTGGTTGGCTGGCTCATTCCGTCTGCTCAAAGAAGATGACGTGTCGGGCACCCCGGAGGGAGGGAGGAATGGACTCCCGTGAGAGAGAGAGAGAGTTCATTGCCTTTGTCCTGTCTACCTACTAGCCTATTCTATCGGGGAGTCTCCTTTTCAAGTGAATCCATCGTTTTTTGCAGCAGAAAAATGAATTACTTACGTTTTCGTTTGCAAAATTCACCTTTTATTAACTATGCAAAAGATACAGCGGGACGACCTCCCTTCCAGTCACCCACCCACGTCCTTCAAACTCATAGCCGCCGCCCCGAGGAGCCCAAGAGTGTACTTCCAAGATAAAAACAAGACATCCAACAACACAATCCTTTCAACAGCCACAAATCACAATGATACACATAATTCATTTATGAAACGCGCAGTTGTCTGCCCACCGATCCGTCGCCGTCCTTTATTCCGGGGGGGGGGGGGGGCCACCTGCCCTACATCCTCTCATACTGAAACAGAGCACCATTTCAACAGTAGCCGCCGGGCATGCCATGAAGATACCACACAAGCGACCCTGCATGGACCTGGGGAGAGACTCCCATCCCCCACACACTCTAGAAGGCGGACCAAACACCACCACGCCCTCGCCTGCATTGGCTCACTCTTCACGTCACTCTAAACCCATTCTTGGGAACTAAGCAAAGACTTTCAACACTCTCAGGTGGAAGCCATCTCCCCCATGGGGCCCGAGTCCTCTACGGAGCGCTAAGGCATCCGCTCCACCAAGGACGACCTCCTCCAGATGATTTAAAGTGGACAGGGACATCGCAAAGGCCGAGTCACAAATCGTCAATCTAACCCTTCCCAATAAGCATTCCATTTACATTATGCCCTCCGGGAACAACGCCTGGGCACCCGACGGGCCATCTGCTAGAGACAGACATCAAGCAACTTTAAGAACAGAAGCTGGAGAACTAGAAGATGCATTCCTACGCTGTAATTAGACAGGATTTTGGAAAGTTCTTTACACTACGTGTTGTCCACCAGCCCGCCCGCAGAACGAGCTTAGCCCACGGAGCTGAAATGAGCTAGTCTTTAAAGAAATAGCAATCGTACAAGAACTGTTACAATTATCTTCTAATCATTGGGACAGCAAATTTAAAACCTGATTGTCGCTCATTGAACTTGTTTTGATATGTAAGGTGCATGAAAATAAAAAGGAATTAATTACATTGTAAACATTCTTTTAACTTATAGATTGTTGCCTAGATTTCAACAACTTATTTAGTGGTTTTGCACTGCTGAATCCCAAATGCCTTCGGATCTGGATGGCAGTATGGTGAGGATTTGATGTAATTTATACCAAAGTTTTTACTAAATATAATATCAGTTAAAAAGAATTATCAAATCGTATGAAGCCCTTTAACAAAACTGATTATTGATAGAACTTTTACATTTGTATACATTGTTTTTTATTTTAGTCAAGCCTCATTGCTTTCTTTTAGATGTTCTATCGGTGTTGTTATTAATTTTTAATATGGCTGAAAGGCTTATCAGGCGGGGAATTTTTTAAAACTAAAATGCTCAATGATGTCAAAGTACGTAATCCTCTTCTACGTTTTATATGTACATATATTTGTGATGTAAATTTTTAGCAGCCTGAAAAAAAAACAATATATTACTCAGTAAACTATTAGTTTTTAATTCTTGATAGTGGCTTAGATTTCAACAACTTATCTAGAAGTTTTGCACTGCTTAATCAGGAAATTGACATCCGTTATCTTCATCAGATTCAGGTTTTATGCATAAATTGATTTGAAGAGCATTTTGATGACAAAAATTCATAACATTTTTTGTTTT
>CP045894.1:5535896-5568415 GCA_013387185.1 Caligus rogercresseyi
AAAAAAAATCCAATTCCATAAAAGGTATATGCAGATAAAACAAGAAAAGCATACAAATATAAAACGGAGCATTTGCATATTTAAATACATATATGAGCATTTTCATTGGGTTCGCATGAAGGGAGTGATGATTTAGATGGTATCATCACATTAGAAAACTGAAGGCTTCTTGCTTCTTTTCATAGCTTTAAAGTATCAGGCCCTGACGGTATTTCCCCTTGTGTGCTAAAACATCTTGCAGAAGGAATGCTGGAGTATCTTCGTCTTCTATTTGTACGTTCTGTTCGAATGAATGAAATTCCTATTGTTTGGCGACAGATGAGAGTAATATTTGTCCCCAAACCAGGAAAGGAATCATATTCTAGTCCAGGATCTTTTCGTCCTATAACACTGTCAAGCTATGTAATTAAAACGTTGGAGCGGCTTCTTCAGTGGCATCTTCAAGAACAACTACCTCTATATTTATATTCTCAGCATGCTTTACAGTTGGTCGATCTACGGATTCAGCACTTGCAGAGGCGTTTGATCTTCTTGAAGAGGCTGTCTATAATAAGAAATATGCTCTTGCTGTCAGTATCGACTGCAATGGAGCATTTGATAATATTTCTTTTTCTGGTGCTCTGACAGGGCTCCAAGCCCAGGGAGTGGACCTCCCTATCTGTGCTTGGTATGATAATATCTTGAAAGGGAGAATTGTTAGCACCACTCTTCAAGGAATCACCAAAACAGTACGTCCAACCAGAGGGAGTCCACAAGGGGGAGTTCTATCCCCTATTGTCTGGAACATCACTATCAATGACTTTTGGTCAAGTTCAAGGAAACCAAAGTAAAAGCAGTTGGCTATGCAGATGACGTTCTCCTCATCGTGGTCGGAGTTGATCTTCAAAGTATGGTTTATGACATGAATAAAGCTCTTCAGACAGTTGACCAATGGGGGCATGCTAAAGGTCTAACTTTTAACCCCTTGAAAACAGTGGCCACTGTATTCACACGTAAAACAAAGCATGTTTACTCACCTTGGCCAAACCTTTATATGGGAGGTCAAATGATACAATACTCCCTGAAATGAAATATCTTGGAGTTATAATGGACTCGCAACTTAGATTCCACCTCCATTTGAAAGAGAAATCAATTAAAGTCAAGAAGCTTCTTCATGCAATAAAGGGAGTTATTGGACAAACATGGGGTCTTGGTCCACGTCAAACACTGTGGGCCTATCTTTGTGTTGTTAAACCTGTCATGACGTATGGGTCTCTTGTTTGGGCACACAATATAACACAAGGACAACAGACTCTTCTCGACAAAATACAGAGACTTGGATTGATTGGTCTATGCCATCCGATGCGTTCGACACCCACGAGAGGACTAGAAACATTCTTTGGTATCATTCCCCTTTTTCTTGAGGCACAACGTCTTGCAACGATGGCTCGGATACGTATTGCTGACACCTTCGACGAGGGGATTAGAAGATGGCGTCATCTCAAAACTAAGACCATTCCGTCTGGTTTTGCCCATGATACCATCTTAAAAAAATTGTTTCCAACCTTACAAAAAGATGCTATCCATCGAAAGAAATATGGAAATGCCAAGCTTATGATAGAGAATTCAAAAATCAAGCGCACATTTTTACAGATGGATCGAAAAGTCACAGAGGTGTTGGTGCTGGATTTGTCGTCACAAAAGGAGAACAAGTCGTGGGGGAAGCATCTTTAACCCTCACTCCTCAAAATAGTGTTTTCCAAGCGGAAATACTGGCAATTAAGGAGGCTCTTTCCTGGATTAAAGACAATCGGGAAAAGTGGTGCTACGGTGGATTTTGCATTTGGTCGGACTCCAAAGCAGCTATCGGAGCCTTGCGATCGGTAGAAACGAGGAGTTCACTGGTAAGAGACACCAAAATTCTATTGGGGTCGCTTGCCGTTGAAATCCCTCTCTCTCTTTGCTGGGTTAAAGGCCATAGTGACGTCACAGGGAATGAAGTGGCAGATATGCTGGCTAAGTCTGGAACTTTAAAACAACAGCCTTCACAGATTGTTGGTACCCCCTTGACCTTTCTTAGGGAGGAGGTGTCTGCGTATTACGTAGACAAATGGCAGACACTATGGTCAAGGCTGGAATATTGCCGCCAAAGCCGTGAAATGATGCCAAGAGTTCAGCTGAATAGATGGAAACGTCTCCTGGATTATTCCAAAGAAAAGCTTAATTCTTTGGTGCAATTTTCCACAGGCCATTCCCTTCTTCGTCGTCATTACCACCTAATGCACCTGAAATCAGCCCGCTGTGTCGTGGGTGTGGACAACAGGACGAGGAACCACTTATCTTCTGCACGGATGCCCAAAATTCATGGCTGAGCGGTCCCAGCTTTTTTATCATCAACAGCCTTTTCAGGGCCATTCAATATCCAGTCTTTCCAGTTTCTTTACAAGTACTGATATTGGAGGCTGGCTGAAGAATGCACCATCCTTACATTACGTTCAGGACGGATTGCAGTAGGAGACCCAATCGGCCAACTATTGCGAGGGCACCACAAGTTTAAATATTTTTTACATGTGCCCGTACTGAATATATGACTATACGTGTGTATAAATGTAAAATTATGTGTGTAGCAATAAATTATATTTAAAAAAATGAACATTATTGAAATGTTCAAAATTTTCAAATAAAAACAATTAAATGAAACTATAAATTAAAAACTTTTAAATATTTGCCGAAGTACTTTGAAGTCTTGTTTTAATTTTATCTATTTCAAAGATATCGATGGGAGGTAGCGTATTTTATTCTTCTTTCGAAGCCCAACGACTTGTTATCGGCCCTCGTGCGTTTGAAATAAGTGGCTATATACAAAGCTGAAATTGCCAGATTAATTCTCCACAACTATCCTTTCCTTAGTGCCTTTTGCAGAGTAAGCATTATGAAATTACATTCAAAATGGCAACAAGTTATCAAAAAAACGGTTGCATATTTGACCTAAATCAGATAATTCTAACTATGCTAAATAAAACCTTCAATTGAATGCAAAATAACAAATCTCTTTTATAAAGATTATATATACACCTTAAAATAGTGTATATATGTGCATACATATATATAATAATATTATATATATACATTGCATATATATATATATTACATACATATAAATGTAGTATATATAAATGTATATATATATATAGATAAATATATATATATATAAGCATATATTAGACCTCCCAAAATAAAAACACTTTTTCGTTCTTTTACATGAGAGGGATTCAGAGGGAGTAGATTGGGATTCGATGGGGTAATCTACTATCATTAGTCGTTTTAAAATCGTATTTAAAAGATAACTTTAAAACATCAACATGAGTACCCTCTTTTCTTTTTCCTTCTTGAAACTATAAAGAACCCTAGTAGGAGCTGTTATTTAAAAATGGTTGGTGCGTCAGCACTTATGTTCATTTATTGGCACTAAATATTATTTGACGAAAATTTGCAAAAAAATTAAAGTCATAAATTGATCATAGCTAAATTTGGTGAAACTATTTTTTCAAAATAAGTAATAACAAAAAAGTTTTGCTTTATAACGAAACCTTTAAACCCAGTGACGTCCGATTTCTAACAATGCTAGAAATTTTTAAATTAGATATTCGTTTTCAGCATCAAAAAATGAACCAGCATCGCTGGGTATATGTAAAAGAACTAAAAAAGAGGTTTTTTTGGGGAGGTCTTATATATATATATTATTTTTATATAAATATTTATATATGTATTTATATATACATACATTTGTATAAATTCATAATTATATATACAGTTTGTTCCATCAGAAAAGTAATTTTTAAATTGTTAAGTAGAAGTACTTAAATAATTCAAATTGTGAATGGGTCAGCAATTTTTTTTTCATAAAGAGGGGATTTTTATCAATGTATATAAAATTTACAAATGATTGTCAACAATTTTGAACCTGAGAAATGTTTTCGAACTTGAGAAGAAACGAATCATCCTACAGTTTGCAAGACACCTTCTCCTTCGACACAACGTCGAGAATTTATACTCTCACAAAAGTTCTAGATAATTTCAATTAGACTGGTTCCAACCGCAAGAAAAACAAATGAAAATAAAATAGAAAAGAACAGAAGCAATGCTTCTGGAGGAGAAGAGCTTCTTTGAAAAAAAAAAAAACAGTTGCTCACTCAGAAAAGCTTATCAGCGAATTTCCCCCACCAAAATAACTTTATGGAGGATCGTTAGACAATATCTTGATTTCGTTTTTATCATTGCACGTCAGTTTAAACCATTAACTGATGCCCACCAAGCGCAAAGAAGTCAGTTTTGTCAGTGGATACTGCAGCAACCATCCAACATTGTCATAGAATCATTTGAACTCACAAAAGTTATTTTGCCTCCATTAAAATCACATTGAAAAAACGACAGAATGTGGACATCTTCGAAATATTTACGAAACATATGATAGGAATGATGTTAAGTTAATGATTTTTTTGCCATATTAATGGAATTGTTCCAATCATTCGTTCGTTCCTTCCGATGATGACCATTTGTCGTCGATTAACGGTGCTTTATACCTCAGATTGCTCCAGGATATAATTGGGCCCAGGGCAGCGCCATTATCGATCTTCATTTGGTGGACGGCGCTCCACCACATTGCACAAATGCAGCTTTAGCATTTCTAAATGAAAAATTTCGAGGTCGAGTCATCATCAGAAGGGCGAAAAATCCCTGGCAAGCTCACAGTCAAAATCTCAATCCTTTGGACTTTCACTTATGGGCTGCAGCACAAACTTGAGTTTATATAGAAAAATCAGATTCCATTGAGTCTCTCATATATTGTGTCCGAACCTTCACAGAAGGATGTAGCCAGGAGACGATCAAAGTCGTTTGCAAAACGTCCTGAAGTGTGCGTCGTTCTGTGGCTGGAGGTGGTCATTCCAACAATTTTGTAAGGCTTCAGAAGATATAGGACAATAAATGTGTCAAAATAATAATAATCCATCCTCTCCTTTAAATGGTGTATATATGAGGGAATCTTAGGTATTTTAAGTATTTCTATTTCACAATTTAAAAATACATTTCAGATGGAACACACTGTAAAATTCATATATATATATATATACATATATATATATAAATTTTATAATATATATATATATATATAACTATATATATATATTATATATCTATATATATAATAAAAGCTTCAACTTAATGCAAAAATTATGGACTTATTTATACTACACCTATATATATATATATACCTTCTATGCAGATAAATTATATCATACTACGTAGTTTCAAAACAAAGATTGTTTTTCTTTATTTCAGTATTATTGGTATGATTATGAGTAGAATGAATATATAATTTTTTATTGCAGGATTTGAAAATAGTTATTATTATGGTTTAGATGAAGAAAAAAAAAATATATATATTCCTGATTCAATATCGAAGAAAAAAAAATACAATGTTTTGTCTTTAAGAGAAAGGATTCGGAGATTGATGGTTATCCTAGATAAAGCAAGATTTGTCAAAATTGTTGTAAGAAATACAATCAATTGTGACATTTACGCTAGAAGAGGGATAGAAATATGGCACATAATAGTAAATACATAAAATTTGAATTGGAATATTTATTCATGTGTACTTCACAAATGCTGTAAGATTATTACGTATTTATTATTTTCTTATTAAAAATATATTGTGAATAATAAAAATACATATTAAATTGGTTTTTGAAGAAAATATGAATTAGGCGGAAATAAATAGTCTAAGTATTAATATATCAAAATTAGAACATATAGTATTAATATATTTGCTAACTACGATTTACCTTCATGCAAAAATTACCCCTATATAACGCTGGAGGCGAGATCGAAAGGTTAATAAGGATGTCCTAAGGGGTAGACCTTGTTGATTGTGGCAATGAGACTATTGTCAGAAATTATAAGCTGTCAAAAGGTCTAAGTTTGAAATAAATTGTAGCAGATACTTTAGGTCTCTCTGCTCCTATTTTTATTCACTCCTATTTGTTTTAATGCTCCTGTTTATAGCAAATTTATATAAAGGATTGTCTTTTACGAAATACAAATCAGTTTAGATCAGATAATCGAAGGTGTTGTTTATTTACCCTTTCGGTTACAAAATCCTTTTGGGGAAGTGTATAACATTGGTATATCTCTTCTACCTAAATAAGACTGAAAACTTGGCAGACTCAGAAGGTCATACCTTATTATTGACCCTTTAAGAATGTATCAATGTAATTAATAGATACATTATTTACTGTAGGATTCGAAACTAATCATTTGCATGAATAGATGGAGCAACAATTTTTTGTACCTATATTAAGGTTTGAAATATCAATGAAAGTAACGTGTACCGTGCAGTTGTTGCATTCTAGATGACTCGAATATCCTCTTTGCCGTGATGAAATCAGCACTTGCTAGCCCTTGTGTGATATAGCTCCTACTTCTCGTAAGATCCTGTTTTAAAGTGCGGTATCTGAATTATATATTGAAAATAGGTAATTTATATTAAAAAGTTGACATAAATTTAAAAATATTCAATATAACTCGTTAATTTTTTGTTGTTAAAAAGGCTTTATTATTATTTTTTACTCTAAAATGCACAACAGAGATGCTAAACTCATTGTTAGAATTTCAATAATTTATCAGAAACACAAGGCTTTGAGTTGTTATAAATAAAAAACTACGAAATTCCGGTGCATTTCACTATTATATATCATCGTTTGGATATACTTACTCAGAGTGAAATGTATTTTCATTATTAAGTTGTAATGAATGTTTCTTGGTTAGTTAAACAACATTATTCTAATGCATTAAAAACTGCAACATTCAATAATATTGATGTTTCAACAGTTTATTTATTAATGAGATCCTCTGCTTTTCACAGAATATAAAGAAACGAGGAAAAACTTTTCGAAATTGAATAAAAATATTGATTTTTTAATGCAGCTTTGAAGAACCCATTAAGTACTTTTTTTGGTATGGTATATGATTAGATTAATTATTAATTGCATTAACTATGTGTAATGATTCAATTAGGCATAATGTATTCGTATTTTGCAAATTATTATGAAATGGAACAACGCAGGCGAGAAATTTCATTAAATGATAATCATGTGAAAAACTCATCTAGGTACATCAGTTGAGGACCTACTTTACTAGTGGGGTCCGACAAGTGACAACCGAATCACTGCTAGAGCTATTGCAGTCGATTCTTTCAAATGTATCACAGGTTCCAATAATCTAAAATATCCCTTAGAAGACCAAAACGTGAAATCATGAAAACTTTAAAATAACTTAATGGTGTGCAACTATTTTGATTTTTCTGTCAAAACCATAGAGATATAAAGACATAGAGAGCCTCTTGAATTCTTCAGAGAAATGCGTCATTGTGCCCAATATATTTTCTTCCTATTTTCATGATCAACTTACGATGACGTAGTACAAATTACTTTGCTTATATTGGGCACAGGCGACAGCAGAACGATGTTTCTCTGCTACTGAAGGGAATAAGGTTTTTTTCTTATATGGTTCGATAGAATTGCAGTATCCGACTGGATATAAATAACCATTATAGAATTAAAATTAGTCTATCGAAACTAGGATCTTATCAATGATCCAATGATCATAAATGACCATCCCCTCTCGGGAGTATTCGAACCTGCGCCCTTAACATTAGGAGTTGAACACGCCTTAACAATCTGAGGTATGACATTACCAACCTCGAATTAATGTTCATTTTATATTTTTATCAACACTGGAATGGCTTTCCATAAAAAGGTAGGTAAATAAGAAGTAAAAAGTGTGCTCTTAGAAATCAACGTTTCCACTATAATATCCTAAATAGTCAAATATAAAAATATTAAATATTTATTTGATGCTTGCTGTATAATGGTATGTTAAAATGTATTTACCATAGTGATGCCAACAAAGGCTGCAACCTTAATTAATGATTTGATGATTCGTAATATAAGTATTTGGTCTTTAAACTTGTGAATACTATATTGTAGCAGTAAAAAAAACTGTCTTAAAAACAAAGTTCATGATATATATATTAAATTCATGCTAACACGTAAAAAATAAGCATACTAACTTTAAAAAATTCATCAATAATAACTTACAAAACATTATAACATAAAAATCGTTTTAACAAAATTCAATTCAATATACTGTTCTTTAAAAAGTCCAAAAATATTTTGACATTAGTGTGTGTTATTGAGCATGACGGAATAACCTTCAATTCTTTATATCCAGAGTCTACCAATTGGACATGTAGATCATTTTTAACGCTATTTTGGATATTTAAACATTGAAACTACAGTAATTTCTTTTTACTTAAAGACATCAGATGTACTCAGTAGACGTTACACAAATGATGTAAAAAATGGCTACTGAATTTTCAATTGATTCATTTCGTCATGCTTTGTCACCCTACCTTAGGCATGGTTGAAAGTGCTTATTTTCATAATATTTATTAGCAACTTAGCAAACAATCTACTTACAACTCAAGTTGAGCAATGCATCCTACTAGGACCTTATAACTATTGTAAATAGGCATTGTTCATATGATGTTATGTTTTGGGATCCATTTAAAATCGTCAAATTGGACACCAATCAAGGGAAAAATAATTTTTTATTGTACTAAAAACATTGTCCATATTTTCATTTTGAGACCTTAAAGCCTACTTCATAAAATAATTTACAGGATATATGATTTAGAACAGTTACATATCGCATTTGAATGCAACAACACTTGTGATGAAATCAAGAAGCACATACAACTAAAATGAATTCGTAAAAAAATATTAATCCATATGCATTAGCCTGTCCCGTTTTTAGGTCAATCGCTCTGATTTTTTGCTCCAAGATATTTTCTGCTGCGTAGTGATGAAAAAATGAGATTGAGAAAGTTTCAGCCTTCAAAGGCCATTTTGTGACTGCACAAGCCACTCAAAGTTTCAAAAGGCCATTTTTGGGGTCAAAAATGACGTTTTTGAAGTGGCTTGTGCTGTCTGAGTTTTAGTGATATCAAGTTAATTTTTTCTAAGTATTGCTTGAAGTCAAAATAGGCATTTTTTGTTTTTTGCTAATATTTGCCCTAAAGAGTATGTTAGCAATTTTGTTATTTAATGGCAAAATAGTTGTCAGTTGTCTTATTATGATGCACGTTTTGTACAATTTTCATATTGATCAAAAATGGTATGGACGGTTTTATGGAAAATATTGTGTTTATTGTTATAAAATATTGTACATTTGCCGAAAGAAAATCGCTATTAATACTTTACAATATTATTTATATCCTCATGGAATAAGGTTTATTCAATAATTTTTCCTAATCTTCTTAATTATTTTATATTTGTTTTCAAGATGAATAAAATAACTACAAAAAATGTTAATACGTTTTCCACACCACCGAGCGCACTACCTTTTGTGTGGATGGTCCCCCTAGAGATCTATTCATATACTGTGACTTGACTTGAAAGTCATATTTAATTGTTTTAAAGATTTTCTTTGTATTCCTTAATTAATTTATTTTTACTTCCATATGATGAGATATAAGACGCCAGTATTATGTAGGTAGTCTCATGCATTCCATCTTTTCCTTGAACATTACAAGCAAGTTAAACATAAGAAAAGAGTTTCGGTTCACCAATTTTGGATAAGCTTGTCCACCGATTAACAATAATAATTGTTTCTTTTTTAAATTTTTGTTTGTTATATCTGGTTGAAAAATATATTTTTTTTTCTTATAGTAATCGAATTGAAATGTCCAACCTTTCTTGATCCGGTAAGCTTTCGTCTCCAAGACTTAAAGGAATCATACTTCCATGTAAATGCCAAGTTTGGTTAAGCATACTCTTCAAACATTTTTCGGAAAGTGATAGATTGCTGTGTTAATAAAGCTTCATTTCCCAAACAACTTATAAATCTCTTTTTGGTGAAACGTATTTTGGCGTGCTGTCAAAAAACATCTTGAATTCTAAAAAGAAATTATTTTACTGCCTTCTGTAAGGCCAAGAATCTCCAACTTAATGTAATGAACGGCCTTCGACATAAACCGAGCATGGTGTATTGTTGCAGGGAGTTTTATGTAAAGTTGTTTTAAATTTGGATACATATAAAATGTTCATAGGGTGCTAATTGTCTATAGTCTTCTCTATGCATTTAATTTTTAATCAGTATTTTTTCAAAGTTTTTAATATTTTATCCGCTGCTTGATCATATTAAAATTTAATCATAATTTAAAAAAAAAAATGGGGTTCATGTTTATGTTTTGTAATTCGGAATATTCTTTAAAAAGGTCATTTTCGGAGCCAGTCATGATCCATTATAACTTTGACGATTTTTTGATATGACACTCATATACATGATGTCTACAAGCAATAAGTAGCAAGGGTCGCTCGAGGAATATGTTTAGTCTATCATTTACTCCGCTTTCACTCTCAGTATTTAGGTACAGCTGTCGTGTCAAATACAAGTCCAGCACTTTTTCTATATTATAAAGTTATTCAACTACTGATTTTGTTGGCTTTGGATTCTTCAGTTGAATTTTTTACATGCGAGAATTCCAAAAAGATGTATGTCTCCAGTTGTTTTAAATTTGTGACTTTGTTCGAACATTGCCATGCTTGAACTGTGTCTTTCACTATTTGAGCTCCCAATTTACATTATTGGTTAAGAAGCGATTGCTCTTCTGCTTTAGATATATCTGACGAATCAGACCTATAATCTTCAGTATAACTTGAAGAAATTAAATTAATCGGCGTCAAAAAATTTGTAGGCTTATTTTCATTAATTCTTTGATAGTTTTGTTATCATCTATTCACTGAATCCATGTACCACTTATCCATTTAGCCTATGATAAAGAGGCTAGAGCCTTGTTGATCGACAAGATATATAATATCGCCCGCTTGTTTCTATATGTTCTTTTTCATCCATGTGCAATCTAAATCTCTGTATTTTGTTATACTACTTATAAAACTTTTGGAAGTGTATCTTCTGGAAACTTTTCTCGATTGATCTTTTTGCATTCTGTGTTTCGATGTTTCAATTTTTGTGTGAGACTGGATTAAACTATTAACATTATATTTAATAACCTATTACTTGGATAGCCAGCTTTTTATTATTTTTGTAGTAAATAAAAATAAGTAATAATATTTTAGGTACTACATGCTAGGTTATTTTACTCATCTTGAAACAAATATAAATATAATTATGAAGTTTAGGAAAAATTATTTTAAAAAACCTTATTCCATTAATAGCGATTTTCTTTCGGCAAATGTACAATATTTTAAAACAATAAACACAATATTTTCCATAAAGCCGTCCATATCATTTTGATCATTATGAAAATAGTAGAAAACGTGCATCATAATAAGATAATTATTTTGCCATAAAATAACAAAATTGCTAACATACTTTTTAGGGTAAATATTGGCAAAAAACAAAAAATGCCTATTTCGGGCCAAAAGAGGCCTACTTAACGGGCCAAAAATCATAGAAATATTATTTGCTTGATTACTCCAAAAAAATTATGGAAAGATGAGACTTCAAGAAATCCTTAGAAAAAGAAATTAACTCGATATCACTAAAACTCAGACAGAACAAGCCACTTCAAAAACGTCATTTTTGACCCCAAAAACGGCCTTCTTGAAACTTTGAGTGGCTTGTGCAGTCACAAAAATGGCCTTGGAAGGCTGAAACTTTCTCAATCTCATTTTTTCATCACTAGGCAGCAGACAATCACTTGGAGCAAAAAATCGGAGCGATTGACCTAAAAACGGGACAGGCTAATACGATACATTCATGCAATCATTTCCTCCATGATATAGAAATATACCAATATTTTTGATCTTTTTTATTTATTAAAATTATAATAATGGGAATTAATTTAAGAATATACATATAATTGGATAATTGGAAAAACCGATCAAAGAAATAGTGTGCACGAAAAATGACAAAAAAATACAAAAACTACCAAAAAACATGGTGGGTAAGTATTTGAGTGAAATAAAGCTAAATAATGATTAATATATCTTAAATATTTTGAAAATAATATTGTGGATTTGAAATTGCCTGGGCCATATTTAAAAATAATATTTCATTCAAGAACTTGCCTTATCATTTATTTTGACCGTTTTTCTGTATGTCATAATTTTTTAATATCATGACCATTTTTTAAAAGAACAATCTTTCCGAGTGCCGTTTTTTAAAACACCATATTCTGTTCTCCACAGCATCACTTATAATTTAAAAAGGTTTCCTTAGAATATGGAAAACTTCTCTGATATATTCATACATTTTATATATTCATACATTATATATATTCATACATTATATATATTCATACATTATGCATATAACGGAATAAACATTTAAATGTCATGATTGAAGGCGGTATACAATATGCATTTCATTCATTTCTCTGATGGAATTCCCTCATTTTGCAACTCTGCTCAACGATATGATTCTTTTTACATGTATTATAAACTAAATATATTTTTTCATCATTATAAAGACCATTTTGAAAGGATAATAATATATGTAATGATTTAGGATTTGTATTATTAAGGAGAAAATAATCAGACCTGGCAAAGAGGGGTATTTATACTGAATGGGACTCTCTATGAACACAGGGTAACATGTGGCTAATACCGTTACTCATCATTTATGTCTTCATGGCGCAGTCAGTTCTAGGAAAGCTAAAAATTCTCTTATTCTCATCGCTC
The DNA here is from genome assembly GCA_013387185.1 of Caligus rogercresseyi. NCBI lineage: Eukaryota > Metazoa > Arthropoda > Copepoda > Siphonostomatoida > Caligidae > Caligus > Caligus rogercresseyi. Next base: position 5,548,640 of record CP045894.1, read on the forward strand.
CCACGGACTTCAATTCTCCTGCTTTCTTATCACATTGTTTTTTGGAATTAAAGTCCTAATAGTTTCATTTACATTTACGACTGTTATATCCAGGCGAAAACGGCGAGGGCGAAGCAGTGACGACGTAATACTGATTCTGTAAATCTGAGTGATGACGTCATGATTTTCAAAGCCATCTTTATATTGCATTTAATATCGAAATCACATTTTAAAATCTTATTCCACATGCTTAAATAAAGCGTTATTATTTGGTCTCCAGAGCCATTACATTAATAAAATGCTTTTTATATTTTTCGCCCTCTTTACTTGATTGTATGAATACAACTTTATATCAGCCTCTATGACATTATGGACAATAAAGAACTTAATTTGACAAAAGCCCCCGATGTTGTTCCCTTATTCTCACGTCACAAGTCCACTGGAAAGAATAGAGTATCAAAAATATATTTCTTATCTTTGAGAGAAATAATAAAAAAGTTTTTCTATCGAACTCAACAAATGATATAACTATTTGATAAACACTGGTTTTTTTTAATGTCCAATAATCAGACTGGTGATTATTATATGTATGTATAAATATAAAGAAACAATATAAACCTTCTATTTTTATTGAGTACATCTGAGCTTTAGTCAATAGGAAGAGTATATTCAAAGGATTAGCAAGTAACATGGAGATTGTTATTCTTCTCTCTGAATTGATGTTTACTTCCAACAGCCGATAGTGAGGTGATATTTTCTTGCATAATGTCAACTGCTTTTTTGTTATTATTGCTCCCTCTTCTCTTATTTCAACCAATCACGACTCAAGAAGCAACACATTTTTGTTATCCTTTCTCACATATCACAAAAAGGATAAAAGTTGCAAAAATATTTAATATATATATTATGATGTTTTAAGAAAAATAGTTGTTAAAATACAAAATTTGACAACACTATAAATTTAAATGATATAATGTTTAATTTATATAACATTTCTTACATAAATACTTATAATAATAAAACATTTATGGTATAAAATATATGTTAAACTTTGAAAATAATATAAACATTAATATAATTTACTTGAATGACAATATAACCTAATGTTTGAGGACGAAATATTCCATCATGAGACATCATTATTAAAATTTACTTTTTATATCACGACAAAAATACATATTAAACTACATTGATACATTATTATTATTATATGAAAACGAAGGAAAAAACATGGAAGCTGAAGGCTGCTTAGTTTGTTGTTCATAACTATGAGTTAAACCTTTTGGTGAATAATTCAAAAATTTATAATAAATCATATGTTCAAGAGTCGTTGACCAAATAAATCTATAAGCAAATGAGTTTATATATATTTTAAAGTCAAATAAGACTTGTTGCATTGGTTTATAAGCTTCACATATTAGAAACCATTCAAAACCAACAAATGTATCTAGGTAAGGATTATCTATCAAGTTGACAGTTTGTGGTAAGTCAGACATAGGATCAATAAATGTTTCGTTTGCTTTTATTAAAATATTGACTCGTAGAATATTTTTTCCCCTTTCCCCAATTGTGAAGCCTCCAAATAGTTATTTGATTCAATGTGCAAGTCATGCATTGCTGATATAAATAAACAGTACCATTATTTTGGCTTTTTCCATGAAATAATGACTTTAAGAATGCAATATTATATAAACGTATGTAGTTGAGCCAATATATATAATTTATCAAATAAATTTAGAATTATAATGGTTTTAAGAAGTATGTATTTGAAAATGTAATTAATCAATTATGGAATAAGATATATTTTTAATAAATCGGCAACATACATAAATATGGAGGAGAATTTTTAAATGCCGAACAAATATCATTTATTTACATTTTGTATTTTAATTTTGTTGTTGTTCAATTGTAGGATCCAAGAGTCTTTGATCAAAGGTGGAATCGAATACAGGATCATAGCCACCTACTTTTATAACAAACCGCCATTTTATAAACACAATTTTTTGCAAATAGCAATTGCATTCTTCATTCTTATATAATTTAAATGTAGAAAATCCTTACTACACAAATTTTAATTTTGAACGTTTCACTTTTCACAACAAAAATAAGGATAATTATTTATTAACTTGCATTGTCCAATTAAACATCCCCAACTCTCAAACTATAAATCTACATACTAAGTATAATGGTATTATTAAGTTATCATTTCTTTAAAACAATTAGAAGCTCACATGCAGGTACAATAAAATAATAATAATATATTAATACAAATATTTAAATCAAAGTTTTTTTTGTACCAATAGTAATTTGATTGCATGTAAAAATTGATGCGAACTTTTATCACAATCATGGCAACACCATAAATAAATTGACTAGTAATAGTTAGTAAGGAAATAGTAATACCTTCCAACAACGGACCAATCCTTTTTTTCTTCTAAAAAGAGAAGAGAGAAGTGCTTTTTGAACGACCTTCTGAAGAAGCTTTAGGATCTGGGCTTTTCTTTGATTCCATTGTTGGAAAGTCTTACTGGTTGACTTTGTTCAAGCAGTGCATATATAAAATGAGAAGGAAGAGTAGACTAAAATAGTAATCAAGGTGAATATTTATGTTTATCAACAAGGATTCTCAGCGGAAATTAGCTTGGTAACTTTATAGACAAAACATAGTTTTAAAGTTTCTACTAAATATAAAATCCTCTAGGGAGATATTTATATTGTCAAAGTTTTACAGAATATATAGAGCCTTGCAGTGATTTATCAAAGATATATTATGAGTTACAAAGGAAAGCCTGTTGAGAGTGGCCTTTGTAAGGCCTTCTTGATGATGAAAGTGAGAATAAGTAGCGTTCTGATAAAATGGACGAAAGGAGATGATTTTTTACTGTTCTTGCATCTCAAGCAGACAATAATGAAATTAAAAAGGGAATAATGAATAAAATAACATAAGCAAATTAGCATCATTATAATTATTTGTTTTTGCGATTAATTATCTTGACATTATTTAGTTTTCTTTTCTCTGCATTTGGCGCGTCTTTTACGTCCATTGTGACGTCATCAAAATTAATAAAAAGAGAGGGAGAATCCTTATTGACACTCCTTCATTCACCCTGTAATAAGTTGGAAAAAAATATGAACTATAAAAGAATGTTTGTGTGTATGAGATCACAGAGGGGGATGGTGAAGCTATCGCCATTATTAGCCTCAAAGTGGGGAGGCCATGTCTGATATGAGCCCCCTCCGTTGGCCGTGTGATCAAGGACGATGTATCCGGGTGGAACGTATGAGGAGGAATTGTTGCCACCTCCGTGAAGGGATCCCTTGGAGTTATGGCTATTGTTGTTGTTGAGTGAGCTGCTGTATGCTATGAGAGGTTCTTTGAGATCCCTCAGGTCCAGTCGGAAGCTGTTTGGTGAGGTGATTGATGAGGGTGGATAAATGCTCATGGGTGAGTAAGGTGCAGCGGCGGCGTTGGAGTCCTCGTTGGCTGCCAGGCTCTTGTTTCTTCTTCCGGAGGAGTAGAGGAGCACAGGGCGGTTGGTCTGTGAGACGGAGCCCGAGGGCTTGCGCACAGAGGGAATGAGCTCCAGGGAGTCCGTTCTCTCCACGACAACGGAGGCGAGGGGGACGTCGATGCAGGGAGAAATGAGGCGGGGACTATTTATGAGGAGCTCCGCTATCTCAGAGGCCGAGGGACGCTTCGTGCTTGTCTTGTTCCAACAGCTCTTGAGGAGAGTCTCACTGAAAAAATACAATAAAGATATGGAATTTTTAGAGCAATACTAAATAATGCGAAAAACCTTTCATTGCAATGAAGCAATATATAATTAGTATGCGTCTACGAAAAAGTTGACTATAATCAATATGTAATATATTTTTTGGGGTATTTGTCGATGTATTTCAGAATAGTTTTTATAATTTCGATCTCTGAGATGAAAGTAAAGAAAAGATCAATTTAGTAGTACGAAGTATTGATCACAATAAATAAAATCATTGTCATTTGTTACGAAAAAAAAAACATGTTTGCTTTTTATTTGCATATAATTATTTACAAGTGTCAAAGATAATTTGAATTTTGAAGAGTTACTGTGATTTGGAAAATTGCATTTAAATATTGTTATCAAATTATTTAAGGAACCTGCAAATAAAAAGCAAACCTGTTTTTTTCTTCGGAACAAGTCACAATAATATTTAATGTAACCTCAATGAAAACTTCTAAAAGTAGTTACTTAATAAGATTAAAACTTCGTCATACTAAATTGATCTTTTCTTTACTTTCATCCCAGATATCGGAAATTATAAAAACTGTTCTGAAATGCATCGACAAATACCAAAAATATATTACATATGATTATATTCAATAGACTTGAAAACAAAAAGATATAGTCACTTAAATAGAACACTAAAAAATTATCAACTTTTTGAAATATAAAGCCTATTTTTTCGAATAGTACGAAAGATATTGGAATTATTAAGACGGTTTTGAAATGCACTGACATAGAAGAAATATAAATACTACTGACAATTGTGGCTATTTTTACTTTACACAAAGATAACTGGGCGTGAACCATTAGAAATGATGAAAATCATGATTTTCAAAAAAGGTCATAAAAGCCAAACCCTTTTTTGGACGATTTTAAGTGGCAATTTTGGAATCTACGTAAAAAAATGGGACTCAAATTAGGAACTTCAGCCTGGGGGCAAAATCCTGTTACATAGTATAATTGAAGAAGAAATATTTTTTTTGTTTGTTTAGCTCCTAGATTGGACCTACCTCACCGGAACTTAATCCGGTATCAGCCGGTAGTGAACCTATCTAGGAGCTTTCTTTATTATTACAAATTAGTCTATCAATATTCAAACATTTAAATGCTTTAAAAATAAAATCTTCGAAGGCTAAACGTCGCTCCCTGATCTCTCCTCAAGGGATATTTTTTTTGCCTTGTCGACGGACAATCAACGATAAGATGGTACGGGGTTTCTTCTTCTTCCTCGCAGAGTCTGCAAATTGGGCTTATGACCTTTCCCATCTTGTAGAGATGTCTGTTGAGGCCAATATGTCCATTGATCATTCCAAGATGACGCAGATTTGAGCTCGTTTGTATTTAAAAAAATTACTTCCGATGTAAGGACTTGGTATGAAGAGTTTAGACTGGCGGCAAGTGATCATCGCACGCCATGCAGTCCTCCATTCCTTCAAGGTTGCTTGTCTGAGGGCATTTTTTGTTGTCGCATGGATATTGGCACAGAAACAGGCGTGCCCCTCCTAGCACCTTCTTTAGCTAAAGCGTTGGCATACTCGTTTCCAGTATTGCTGTCGTGTCCCTTTATCCATCCGACCGTGATTTTGCATGTAGATCTGCTTAGAGCGTTTTTGCAAGCGATAATTTCAGCTGATGCGAGTTCACCTGGCCTCATGCCCAGACTATAGACGGCAGATAGGCTGTCAGATAAGATTATTAATCTTTTCCCCTGGACTTTTTCACCTCGGAGATTACTGGCGAGATTTCTTATAGCCTCCACCTCGGCTTGGTAGACTGTGTTTATTACCTTGAGCCTCAAGGTCCTCTGGTCAAGAACAATATCGCCTCTTGTCAGAGCCCATCCAGCACCAGTCTGACCATCGATTTTAGACCTGTCGGTGTAACCAACGAGATCAAAGTTATGGATGCACCATACGTGTTTGACTTCGTAGCCCAGAGTTTCAGACCAGAAAGGTACAGAAGGAGGAGGAGTTGGGATATCATTGACTTTTATATATTTGTCAAGATATTGTTGGTGTACTCTACTCAAATAGTCGAACCATTTCAATGGGTGTTCAATTTTAGTCTGAATTCTGACCAGGCATGCACGTTCCATTATATAGAGATATAGTGGCATTAACCCTAAGAGTACCCCATTGTTGCCGTTGGCGTAGACCTAATTGCCCCAGTAATGCTCATGAGACCGAGTCGCTGAAGTTTGCTGAGCTTCCTTTTTAGGTATCCATTCGTTTGAGGTTTTGGTACAAAAACAATAGCACCGTAGCTCCCAATAGGCCTTACGTACGCTTCGTAGATCCATTTAGACTTAAGTGGGCTAAGTCCCCTATCTGATCCAACAAAAGCTTTTAGGGCAAAGAGGTTCCTTTTGGCCTTGGAAATGACATATTCTATGTGCTTTTTCCACTTCATGTTATCATCAATTATTAAACTGAGATACTTAAACGTTCGCACTCTTTCGATATCTTTTCCAGACAGGTGTAGGGAAATATGCATACCTTTTCTTCGTTTGGAAAAAGCATATATTTAATTTTACTAATGCTAAAGATAGTATCTCCTTTTTTTGGCCCAATCTGTTAGTTTATTTAGGGTATCTTGCATTAAGCTGGTGAGAGTCTGCCGATCCGTGCCTCTTACACATAGAGCCAGATCATCTGCATAAGCAACCATATTAATTGGGCCTTTTAGTTGGTCCTTACACTCTTGGAAGGCTAAGTTCCATGCAATAGTCGATAGAATCCCCCCTTGAGGGCATCCTCTTGTCAAAGTTACAGATACACTCTCCCCTCCTAGCTTAGCGACAACAATTCTACCCTCAAGTAGATTTTTGTACCAAAGAATTGTCTTCTCATGTATTTCGTATTTCCTCATGGCGTCAAGGATATAGTTAAAACCAATTCTATAAAAAGCGCCCTCAATATCCAAGAATACAACGAGGGCTTCTTCGTGTCTGTGTTAGCTACTCTCACAAGAATCAACCAGTTTACTTATGGCTATATCAGTGGACCTGCCTTTCGTAAAAGCAAACTGATTTGGTAAACCAATTTACATTCACTATGGACCTTCCACTGTATCATCCGTTCCAGTATTTTCAAGGCTACATTGGTTAGTGTGATTGGTCGGAAGGATCGTGGTTCCAAATACTTATTTTTCCCTGGCTTTGGTATAAATATCACCTTTGATGTTCTCCAACACTTAGGAGTATAACTTGATTGTAGATATTCGTTAGGCGAACAATAAAAGAGTTAAGTAGGTTCTTATAAGCCTGAGAAGAAATTTGGTCAGGACCAGGCTTTTTGTTAGACTTTAAGCTAAAAATAGCACTCCTAACAGGTTCCTCCCTGAAGTATTTATTGTGAGACTCCAGTTTTTTTAGAAATCCTTTTTGAGTCGTACTAGTAGTATCGACTTCTTTTAAATTGGGAAAATGTTATTGTAAAAGTAATTCCAGACTATCTTTTTCTCCAAAGGCTTCGCCCAGAATACCCACATGGGCATTGGTATAGTTTGATCTGGCCTTCATCAACCTGGAGATGTCCTTTGGACCTTCAAGGGTGTTAACCCACGCTTTGAAGGTCTGCCTCTTTGCTTTAATTATCATAGTTTTATATGATTGCTTTTCCACTAGTACATATCCATTTGCCTCTTGCGCTGGAGAAATTTAACCTTTCGCCGTTGTTCCCTTAGTTCATTGTTCCACCATGGATTTACCTTCCTTATGGTTCCAGACATTATTTTGTTTGAGCTTTCAAGGATTCCATAATTTTATTTGCAATATTCGAAGCTTCTAAGTTTATGTACTCAGATCTCGATGCACCAGTTTCCAAAAGAAAAATAGTAGACTCCTAAGTATATATAAATTTGTTCCAGATTATATTCTTCAAATTCAGTGCACCAGAAATAGTTCTTTTTGCATATATTTCGAAAAGACAAAATCTGTGATCCGACCCTGAAAACTCCAGATCCGTCCTCCATTTAGATACAAGGTGAGAACTCCAACGGTTTGGTTAAAGTTAAGTCAATTATGGATTGTCCCATTCATCCCACAAAAGTAGGAATACATCCAACATTTTGTAAGCTCAAGTTATAGGTGGCCATGAACTCCTCCAACTTTTTCCCCTCGAGAGTTTGTTAGATTGTCCATCCATAATAGGCTCCTGGCATTGAAATTCCCGCATATCAAAAGAGGCTTATGGTGTCTGTTGCAGTAGTCCACAAGCGGTTTAATTAACCCACAAACATCGTCCTTTTTGATATCGGCATAATAACTTGCGATAAATAAACTTTTGTTACATGTAGTTTTCATTGTGCAAACGACCAAGTTCTCCGAACAGTACTTTGGAACCTGTGTAATTATTAGGTCATTCGGTGATACAATTTATGCTCTAGAATTAAGTCGGCCACATGTAAAGAGCGACAAACCAGTAGAACCAAAGGAAGTAACACCACCCTTGCTAAATGGGGTTCTGTAATAAAAACGAGGCTACTAGACCTGCCTAACAGTCTAAGGTTTAGCTCTGCTGCACAGGTAACACGTTTCCCCATGTTTATTTGAATACATATTACAGATCCACTTTCGAATCCACTGGACGGGGTTGTCGTTATGTGATTTTTTAAGGGAGTGTAATAATTCATATGTTGGTAGAAGAAGATGAAATGTTAGTTTATCTTACTTGTTGGATAGGACGGCTTCAAGTGATTTAGAAGCACAGTCTCGTTTACATTTCTTACATTCAGTTTCTGGACTATTAAATGACCGTTTGTTATTCTTAAGTTCGTGATCAGAGTAATTCTTCTTCATTGGGATTGAAGAACCCCTATGCATGACTCGGACCCAATCATCTCTCATCCAATGGTTTTTCGAATCCCCCGGCCCAGAAACATCAAGAACTGAAAGCTCACATGCACCAGCCCTTTTATAATTATATCCCCCCTTGTAGCACTCGATTTGTTTTGTTGGTCCAAAGAACAATCCTCCGTTTTTGTTCTATGTACATCCGGTCGTCTTCCTTCTTCATGTAGTCCTGAGTCCTCTGTTTGCTCTTCTTCAAGCGATCGCTCCATGTCCTCCGCTTCCTCTTCTCTTCTCCTCTTCCTCTCACCGTGCAGCCTCTTCTTTAATTATTCGCTCATCAGCACCCGCTATCTTCGTGGGAAGTCCAAGCCCTAACCTAAAGTTTTTTTAAACTCATGGTAGGGGACTTTATGAAGAGAAGGGCATTTAACTTTGGTATGTCCAAACCTGAGACATTTATAGCATTGTACAAGCTGCAGAGTGGATATCAATTAAACCTTCTGGCCTCCAACCGGTACGACCATTGGTAATCGTCTGTAGGGCTTAATGCGGAATTTGTTTTTTCCTGACATAATAGTGCGAAATATTTTGGAAAAAGGGACATCTGCTTCGCTCTCAGCTGAAACAGAGTGGGGGACACTCTCAAAGCCTCCTACAATTTTTCCATATTCTTCGATTTCTTTGAATTCCTTTAGGTTTATTTCCGAACCGTTTTTTTACAATAACATCAATAGGTGTTTGCGCTGCTCGAGCACTTTCGAGACCTCTGATGCTAAATTTTATGCCACTTTCAAGTAAAGTGAGTCCACTTATGGTTTCGAAATGGGAAATTACGTTTAAGGGTTTTTTAAACTCTATAATGACGTATCCTGCTGAACTTTTACAATCGTTCAGTCTCAGTATGTTCTCCCCATTTAACTTGAGGATTTCAAATAATTGTTTATAATGAATCATTTCGGGCGAGAATCCCCTTAGTGCTTTTCCATTTATATCCCTTCAGTCAATAAAAATCTTATTCCAGAAGGGGGCATGCTTAGGGTTTTAAATTCTTTTTTCTTAGCAATACTAAAGTAGGTTGGGAATCCACTCCATCAGTCCCTTAATGTAGCGGTCAAATCCATAAATAAGATCAAATCCCATGCTCTTAATGACCGGCTCTTAGAGGCAGCTATGTGGAGACGTGTCATTTTTGTTCCAATTTATTTAATAAATAAATAAATCTACATTACAACAAATGCTGTGTCTTGTTTTTTTAAATCCAACCAGCCTCCTCCAACAGTGGGATAAAAATGCTTCGTAATAAACAGGCTCTTAAATAAAATATAAATACTAAAAAACTAACAGGCTCGAAATAATAGCCTATATAGCCTATATATATTAATAAAAAAATAAAACAGGGACATTTTCTTTTAATTCCAGAAGAAACCAAAACAGCACAAATATGGGCTCATTTTTTATGTAAGCATAACATGAGTGTCTGGGGGGTTGGTAATGGATAAATATATATATATATATAATGGATAAAGGGGGGGGGGGGCAGAGGATCTAAGTAAGGTCAGGGGGGGCGTTTGTTCAAAAAAGGTTGAGAACCAAAGGTCTAAATGTTACTTTATATAACAAAATAAATCATTCTTTTTTCCTTCTTGACACCATTATCCTTTATTTGTTGTGTGCAATGAAAAAACTCACCGGGTTCTTAAATATACATATGTATCTAAACAACAAAGCATAGGCCACCGAGTATGTAAGAGTATACAAGTATGCTCAGGCATTAGAGAGTTCCAAGTTATGTAAATGAAAAGAAAGCGTAACACGTATAAAAAAAGCTACTCCGCCATGGCCAAACATTGTGTCAGGAGAGGCTTTGATATTTTTATATAATTAAGTGTAATAAAAATACAAAATTTAACCAATATATATTATTCAATACTTTTTATTTTAAATGTCGATCTATATAGAAATTCCAGGAGGGCTCCTGCTTTTCGAGATGCATAAAATGCCTATCTATATGAAACTATACAATAACCTTGTTTCATTTAGACATTTTTGAAATCAAATAATGCACATCATCAAGATCCTTATTTATGTATTTAGCATAACCATGGAATGATATGATTTATTTACAACATATAATCATAACTCAACAAAGAGTATTATGTATTCATACCAATGAGACAAATTTATGAATATTAAAAAAACTTGAATGCCCAAGTCCATCATAATAATCAGTATCTACACCAGACATGGGCAAACTAAGGCCTGTGGGCCGTATACGGCCCGTTAGACAATTTAATCCGGCTCGCTGAGCTTGTCCAGTAACTAAAATAATAATGCTTTATAAACCATTCATTACGGTTTGTCCATACAATACCGCATTTCACCAATAGATGGCGCGCTGACATTAAGTCCGCGCCTTACTCTTTATATATCTCTTGAATTTTTTCATTGCCATTTGAGCCCTTCTGTAAAAAATGAGCGGACCAAAGAAAAGGAAAGTATTGCTTTGACCTCTTTTTCAAATTTTATAGTCCATAGTGGCCGGCAAGTCAAAAAGTTTGCCCATCGTTTTATTATCTTTTGTTTTTCTAAGAATCGAAAGTTGAGTAAGTTAACTTGATCGTCAATAACTCCTTATAATGATGACGATTACGGATGTAATGTTTCCTTGACCGCTTAAATGATGGTCATTTTTAGTGCCTTCTATAAGTCAATATAGCAATTGATGTGATGTGAGTCACTATGGATCTAGAAATATTGATACATTCTACTACACTCTGCATACCGCTTTGTAAGGAATGTACAACATCTATTATTATTTCTATTTGTCTTTTGCATTAAGTAACTCCTTGGCGCCATAAATTCATTGTTTAAATTGCTACGTTTAACATTCCTTACACAATAATCGCTCTTGGCGTGCCTTTATATCTAGAATACGAGGTAGAAAATTATATAAATGAGAGGAAAATAAAATTACGTCTAGATTTTTCAACCTCTATGTCCTATGATGTTATCCCATACAAATATGTATAACTTAAAGAGGATTTTGAAGTATTAACACAACAGCTTAAAAGCGGTAATTATTTATTAATAAGTAATATCCCAATGCCAACAAACATTGAATTTCTTAAAAAAATATGTATCCTCATTTATGATGTTTATATATGTGAACTCTTATTTATTTGTATTAATAATATTTTCGTTCTGATAAGTGTCAAATATATTTATCATATAACTTGTTATATGACGGCAAAATTATATGATTATTTAAAACTGCCTTACTATGAAACGAGAGATGGCCAATTGTAGGAGTGATTTCTTAATCTTTTCGAATTAGTATATACTTCTATGTAAAATTATTTTAAAGAATTTATAGTTTTTCATTGTTAAGATGTGTATGCTACCGTGACGCAGGCCCGGCAGTAGGCCCAGGATTTTGGGGGGGCCCTACAGTTGTTATGGGGGGGGGGGGGCACAGTTGGCACCTTCATAAAAATCGGACCTACGTCACTCGTTGGGAGGGCCTGATATGAATTCAATTGAAGTTGTCAGTGTTGAGATGACTGATTGACTTCTTGCTTAGTCATTGGAACACGCCATCTTTACCGTGACGTCAGAGCCGAAGTAGGTTATTGTTGAAGTGTCTTAAAGGTCAATGCTTGTTTGGATAAAGGTTAGTATATATAAAATATAATCTTCAAATAAAAGCCTGAATGACTCTTCCTTCGCAAGCCGAATAATTTGGCTGGAACAATAACCTACTCGATCGCTGACGTCAAGAGTAAATATACCCATATACTTTAACTTTAAGGCTTTATTTGATAGAAATGAAGATATATACTAAACAGTGACATAATTTTTAGGATAAAATGAAGACAAAAAACATAACGCCACATTTGCAAATGGACTATCACAATGTAAATAAATAAGAATTAATAACTCAGGTACGTAAGACATTTACGAATAGAAATAACAATCCACATTTAAAAACATATAAACCATTATATTTCATGAAAATAAATTTAAGTTTTTTATAAACACGTAGTATCAACTTATCTAAAGCAATATTTATGTAAAATCTTATTTTTATCATTCTTAAATAATGTTATATGACGACAAAAACTGCAATTATTTGCTGAGGATTGCTATGGTATGCATTAAATGGAAGGAACTGCATACCTCCTTTTAAATTAAATTGAAATTTAGAAAAAAATATTGAAGACTTATTTACATTATTATTTTCAAGAAAATTCCTACCAATTAAGAAAATTGCAATTGTGTGTTTGAATATTAAGAAGCATGCTAGTAAGAGTGTTTATTTTGCAAAATCATATAAGCATATATGTATATACTAATGATGGCTTAAGTAGAATATAGTCAAAGTTAAATGGAAGGACATTTTTCATTACATTAAGACAAGTTGTAAATGAGGGCATTTGGCGAATGTATTTTCCACTTCCAATTCCAAAGCCTTGTTTTATTGAATATTGATGCAAATAAATGCTATAAATACTTAATTATTATGACTTTTCTTGATGAAAGGTAATAAGAACGACATATATAATTTAGGGACTCAATGAAATCTCCTATAAACTTTTATTGCATTGGTATTCTTTGCTATGCGATGTGAGTTTTGATAAAAGTATACTATTTATTATTTCCTCGAAGGACATGGGATATTAATTTTAAAGCATTGAGGCTTCTGAGCGCAATGTTTAATTGATCTACAATGAAACTTACACAAAGAAAAAATACTTCTGTTGGGACATGTCTTTTTTTAATGATTAACATTATTTGCCGAGCTGCTCTATTTGATACAGTCACTGCAGTCTAAATAATTATATAGAGGAGGGTGTGCTCAATTTGTCAGCTGTTGTTTGATGACGTAATGTAGTTATCAAAATGGCTGCCTCCTGGGTAATGTATGAGTAATAAGTAAACCTTTTTCTGGAAAGTGATTGGGTGAAAGAAAAAGATAGGACAATAAAAAGACTAAAAATAAATGATTTTCTATCTTTATATAAGCAATAATGATTTTAAAATATTGTGATTTCAACCACATGATTTTTCAGTTCATATATACTTTTAAAATGTCAATGGATTCTTCATCTATAAAACTTGACATCTTCTACAGCATACATTATATGTTTTCCCTGTATTGAAAGAGAATTGCGATTCAAAGAGCAACAAATGTTTAAGGATAAACGGATTACTCACATTACATAAACTGGTCAGGAATATTTTTCAAATAATTAAGAAGAACTTACAGTTGTGCTTTGATTCCAGATGGAATGGAAAGAGTATTGCCAGCCTTGACATGCTCCAGGACCTGGTTGTTGCTCAGTCCTTGAAAGGGAAAGCTTCCAAAAGTAATCATCTCATATAAAAGGACTCCATATGACCAAACATCCGACATTGGAGTAAATAGTCCATCTGCGAGGCTCTCTGGAGACATCCATCGGACGGGAAGCATACCTATTCCAATGAATAGTCCTTGATAAAAAATAGTATTGCACATGATTCGAAAGTTTATTGTAAAAGGTTGTACTTGTATTTCGATGCCCTGAAGAAATGATTATTTAAAAGCTAAAAAAGTTTTTTTTTCAATTCGGATAAGGAAATTATTACGACCCCATTATTATAAATTTGTCAGTCACAAACCTTTTCCCATTCATTTTCAATATTGTTATGTAATTGCAATCGATAAATCAAACAATTTAATCATAATAAAATCCCTATAGGTTAGACATTCAAAGCTACTTCAGGTTTTGTTATTTGTAATTAATAATTGTTTGGGTTCTTCTATCTGAATGAACAACCTCCGTTTTTCGAATTCCACTTTTCCACAGGACTCTTTGAATATTAAATTCCTTCAATTTTCTTTGGGATTGACTTGTCATTTTAGTAAATAGTTTAACGCCTTCCTTGACACCGCCAGTTCTCACTTTTTCTTCTGAAAAAACCTCTTGACAATATTATACTTTATTTGTTGTGTGCAATGAAAAACCCACCGGGTTCTTACATATACATATGGTTGCAGATGTTTTTCTATGTAAACATAGATAAATAATTCAGCTCTTCTTACCCTTCCTATTGAAGCGATAGTAGTCATTTTCATACATGGGTCTTGTCATGCCAAAGTCTGCCAGTTTAACGACCCTGGAGGAGTTAACGAGGCAGTTCCGACAGGCAATGTCCTGTGAACGTACTTGAGGTCGGCGAGATAAGCCAGACTTTGGCAACGTCAAGAGCCATGGAGGTGAGTCGTCGATTTGAGACTTCGTCCAGTTCTTCACGGTTCTGTTCGTTGACGAGATGACGACGGGCCAGAAGGTATGTTTTGAGATCACCGTAGAGCATGAACTCCATGACCGTGTACACGGTTCGTTCCGAGTGCAGACTCCGAGAAGCTTCACGACATTTTATGATCGAAGCGTTTCATCATTTCAGCCTCACTGAGGAAGTCGATTTTTTCTTCCACGGAGGAACCCGTCTTAAGGGTTTTTACAGCGACAGCGACCTACAAATAAATAAAAATTATGCATATTTAAGGATAAAGTTTTTCTAAATAAAAGCCCAAACTTTTATGATGTATGTATATAAAAGTCGAATATTGCTATAGATTTGGGGGCTCAGGTTCAAATCCCGAAAGTGGAAGGCCAATTTCTGTCAATCTCATTGATAAGATCCTAGGTTCGAGAGACTAATTTTAACGCTATAATGCTTATTTGTATCCATACGGATGCAATTCTTTCGAACACAATAGGCAAAAAAAATGATTTGAAGAAGCTTCCATTAAACAGGAAAAAAAATTAAGTTTATGGCACTGTAATATTAAACAATACTAATTTTAGCTAATATTATATTTTTAGTGTTTTGATTGATATGTAATTATATCATGTTTCGGGACGTCATTATTTTTAAAACTATAAGACTTTTTAATGAAACGAAAAACTTCTGTAATCTTTCAATTTGGAAATATGGCTTTGGTTCTCTGTTAAAATAAAATTTCCAAAACAGTTTGTTACTAATTTTATTTCATTATATTCATTCGTAAAAGACTTATGAAGATAGGATTATTAACAAATAATAATAATAAAGTTTTAAAACCTTGAGCGACTTCAAAATTCAAAAACGATTTCTTCCTTTAGATACAAAAAGTTATAGTTCACAGTAATTACTTTTATATGCTTATATTGTTATTGATTTTAGTGTAATATTATCGTAGTTCAGTGGGATAAGTGTCACACATATATGTTCAATATAAAATCATATTGAAAACCATCTTTGAACTATAATACAAGTGTATTTAGTTAATAAAATACCATCAGACAAACCTATTTTGACGACACCCGATAATATTTATAACTACTACAATAGTACGTATTAACATAAGTAAAGTCACAGATATCAAGTAAAGCGTTAAAGTAAAGTAGTGCATGCAAGGAAAAAGTAAACAAACAAAAAAATTAGCCAAAATGTTGGTTATTTTCTTTAACGTTAGATGTCGCTAGTCCATAAAATTACGTCGCAACCCTCTTTAAAACCGGTTTAAAGGGATTCAGTTTAAGGGATTCCCTCCAATAGCAGAGAAACGTCGTTCAGCTGATTCTGTGTGCCCACTATAAAAAAGTAATTTGTACTACGTCATCGTAAACTGATCATAGAAATAGATTCTATCTCTATGATCAGCTTACGATGACGTAGTACAAATTACTTTTTTATAGTGGACACACAGATACATCCGAAAGGAATAAGCTCTCTATATCTTTTTATCTCTATGTATCTACATTGTGTAAAAAAATGAAAAATATATTGTAAAAAATGAAAATATTATTGTAAATAATTTCAGTATTTAAGAAGGAATTCATTTTGCTGTTGTAACACAGATACCCCATGGTGTGGTTGTGTTCTTTACCTTAGTGTTTATTGTTTGTATGTACTATTGTAATCGGCAATAAAATTTCTAACTAACTAAAAAAAAAATCTACATGTGCGAGATTCCAAATATATGTAATAAAAGTACTTTGTTATTATTTTCAAAGAGCTCTAGCTTCAAGCCCCTTACGGACTAAAGAGAACTAAAATTTTGGCCATTTCCTTTTGGAAAAAGGAAGAATTTTATAGTAAGCATGCACTACTTTACTTTAACGCTTTAATATCAAGCATTTTAATCCGGCTAAAGCTGCGTCTTTGGAAAATAAATGCTAATAATAAAAGGATTTGGGAATGTATTGGAAATCATCATTTTATTTGATATAAAACCATCGTGCCTTCGAAAGGCAATGATAGGAAAGCTCTACAAACCAATTTTGTAAATAGCTCTATGTTTCCCCCGAATCAATTTAGACAACTCTGCTGGGCCCACATGAACATGAATCTAAATAAAGGAGAGACAACTGTCTCCATTCTCTACAGAATGGATAAAGTTTTAATTATATATATTTGTTTTACATAGATAATAAAGAATGTCGAAGTAGCGTATAGTAGCGCTGAATATCGGGGAATGAGTTAGCTCTACGTTGTTGGATAGGACAGTGACAGAAATAATCAAGAGAGAAATGAACTGTCATCCTTCATATTTTTTATCATGAAATGGACTGTGATGTAACATTATCCCACTTCTTACTTAATGTGAAAAATATATTAAATATATTGATAAAATTATCACTCTTTCTTAAGTTACTTCTGTGGCTGTCTATTCACCAAGAATGGAGAACTGATAAATAGCGCTACCATACGTTACTTCGGCACTCTCTATGCTATTACCACGCCTTATCTTTCTAAATATGTTTTTTATGTCTTAGGGAGGCATCCGCTAATACATATATCGCTATACGTTCTTTTTACAATATTGATATAGCTGAGTTGTCCCAGATAAATATTTTATGATCGTCTTGGACTTATTCTAGGCTTAATGAGCATTACTCTATCAAAACATACACCCACACACGCACACACACACTTACACTATCTCGCATGTCATAACTAATGATATTTATATGTATTTATTCAGGACTGTTCAATATGAGGAAAGTAATTATGGCTGGTCAGGGATAAAAAGTAGAAAAAACTAGAGGCATATATACACTGTGCAAACCTCCGCCGTCACGGGGTCCTTATGAGCCTTCCGAGGCGGATTTTTCACGACTGGGGCGGCGTAGAGGGCGGGGGAGGGTTCCCCTCGACGGAAATTCCGAGAGGAAGACGCTCCCGGCACCCAATTTCACAGCACAGCGACATCTATTGGCAGAGTAGGCTAACTTGAAATATTATTAGTATGTAGTTCTTTTGCATCTTAATTCTGCACTCAGAGATGCCAAAATTTAATTTGGTTTTACAACAACTCCACAAAGTTTTATTCGAATCCGTTCCGTACTTTTTGAGTATCTTGCTGACAAAACAAACAGACCAACAAACCAACGCCAGTGAAAAACTAGAGGCATATATACACTCAGAGAGTGTGTACCTCCGCCGATCCCACAAAACATTGCCATTCAAACATTCTCCTTTCACACGCCCGATTTTCTATCTCTAATCATTGTTCCTCTCTGTTAGCTCATTTTGCATATTAAAAAAGCCTCAGAGACGGGAAGAGGAAGAAGTTTAAGCTACGTCATGGGTTAACATAGTCCTGAGCTGATATATGAACAATAATACGTCAATGAATATTTTTTAGCGTTTGTTCTTTCCTACTCCCTGAATAGAGACCCATTTCATTATTATTATTAGTAATATTTTGCTCATTTTGCATATTAAAAAAGCACTTAGAGATGCCAAAATTTAATCACTTGTTCCTTTTGGCATTTACAACAACTCCACAAAGTTTCATTTGAATCCGTTAAGTACTTTTTGAGTTATCCTGCTGACAAACAACCAACAAACCAACAAACGCCAGTGAAAACAAACCTCTTCGGCGGAGGTAACAATACCTCCTTCGGCGGAGGTAATACATATTCATGAGATAAGATATTTTTAGGAGATTCAGCTTATGGTGCAGAACGATGAGGATCAACACATAAAAGTTTATATTAATTGAAAGTATGTTTAAGGTAAATATAATATATTGCTTATTCCAACATGTTTTCATATTATGTGAATAATCATATTTTAACAGCAATAAAAATGTGTTGTAACAATATGTTCTTGTTGACAAGAGCGGGAAGAGCCATATTATACTTACTTATTCTTCCCTGTGACGTCATACAAAAATAGTGGCTAGTGGCAAGTCTTGACAATATAGACATACATTACACTTCAATAACATTGGTTTGAGGGAGGCGTAGGTTCACGAACTTAAGCTATAAGGTACTCATAATGGCGTCATAATATTTCAGATAGTATTGTGTCTCTAAGGCGAATGTTTATTTTGATAACAACCTTAGCTTATAGTTCAACATTGATTAAAGGTAATGTACGGATCCTTGTGCTATCACTAAGAAGGACGGTATCATTGATATTCGTCACATATATTCATACAATGCCAAAGCATATCCTTATATATTTGGTTTGTTTTTCCCCAAATTAATAATCTTTTTCATTAGTGCAGGGATATAGTTGGTTTTCAAAAACATTTTTTTAAATTAAGTCTTAAAAACTGTCATGCAAGTAATTTTGCGTACACATATATATAAACGATAAACATACAAAGCACTCTTGCTGTGAATTTAAAAAAGATAACATAATAAAAAAATCACTTCTAACATTTGACTGTATTGTCTAATTATCATAATATAGCTTACAAATCTTTTAACTATATAGGTATTGTGTCTCCTGTTATGTCAAGAGTCTAAATATTAGTATCTTGACATATATAAACATAAATATGTAGCATAATATATTAAAAAAACACAAATAACTTTTATAAGCATTACTATATTTTGACATTTCTGCTGTAATTATGACCACTCTAAATGTAATTAGATTATATTGGTATGTTAAAAGATATAGGCAAGGCGTTCCTTCTTAGAGAATCATAATGTTTGTTCTGCTTACTATAAGCTTTGATTTAGATCTCTTATCTTTTTTGGCAGTTCATTAGTGGACGTGGATATGTTGGATACAGATTAAATCATCCCAATCCAATGTATAAAAAGTAAAGCATGCTTAGCCTTGTTATAACGTTTGGTATAGATAGAAATATTACATCAAACAATTAAATGTTTTGACTGGCAAAGAATTGTACATAGACGTAGATTCAAATTAAAGTTTCTTTCTTGTTTTATTTGGAAAGAGAACTCCACCAAA
>CP045894.1:5568515-5607756 GCA_013387185.1 Caligus rogercresseyi
CTTTATATATATATATATATATATATAAATGATCAATTTTAATACAACTATATAAACTCCCTCTTGTCAGTACTCTACTGTTTTTGAGTATTTGATATGCAATTAGTGATGTTGTATTTATTTTTTTGTCTTCAAAAAACAAGCATTATGATAGAAGTGCAAATAGCCTGATGTGCAGTCATGGTTTTTTATATGCATAAATAAAATTAAATAAGGCACTAGTGAATTTCATGATTCACTCACCACGCGTAACTATCATATTATGTTTTACATGGTACTATAGTACTTACCTGTTTAAAAAATAGAGATTGGAGGCTAGTAGGAGATTACAGGTTGCTGAGCAATGTAATAAAGTCTGATAAATATCCAATGCCCTTTATTTAATGTTTAAATGAGAGAATCAGCAAGTTCAAAGATAGACTTAATTAAAGCTTTTCACCAGATTCCAATGGCCAAAATCGATATAGAAAAGACGGCAATTTCAACACCTTGTGGATTTTATCAATATTTAAGAATGCCTTTTGGATTAAAAAATGCCACAAGCTCTTTTCAACGAATGATAGATAGAGTACTAGGAGGAGTGACTGGCTGTTTTGCGTATGTGGATGATATTCTTTTTATTCTCAAAGACAGAGAAAGAAAATCATGATCTTATTAATGAAGTCTTAAATTTGCTGGAAATTAATGGTTTGAGTTACAATGTAGAAAAGAGTCGGTTTTTGTAAATCGGATATTGATTTCTTAGGTTTTAATATTTCACCAAAAGGTATCAAGCCGATTGATAAAAAAATTATGAATTGAAGCAATTTGAAAAACCTAAAACAGTAAAATAGATAATAAGCTTATTAATTTGGCAAATTATTATAGAAGATTTATTCCAATCTTGGTCAGTTACTATCTCCATTCTGCAAGGTTATACAAAATAAGAGGAATAATTTCAAAATTGGTTGGTCCCCTGATTTAGATAATGCTAAAAAAATTAAGCTAGGCATGGACGAAGTTACAACATTAAGCAATTACGTCCCTGTGCAAGAATTGAGGATTTGTGTTGATGCTTCAGACAATGGGATAGGCGGAGTTCTTGAGCAGGGGGAAGGATGCAAATTTAGACCATTAACCTTTTAAAGTAGAGCATTACTGGAGAGAGAAATGATTCGTTCCTCTGGAGTAGATTTTTTCTGTACAGAAAAAATTAAAATGAAAAATAATACAAATCATCATACCAAGTTTGGACTTCCTCAGTCGAGTTCTATATACAAAAGCCTTCAAAAATCAACCCATGCCTATGTGTAAAATCCACCCATTTGCCCTTCCCTAACTCCTCACTATAGCGGCCCTTATGAAATATTAAAAAAGTTAAGAAAATGTTTCATATTAAAGTAAATGGCAAGCCCAAGACCATATCCATTCAAAGCTTAAAACCCAACTATCTGAGGGGGGGGGGGGGAGTATGAGGTGCCTCCTTATTAGTCCTGTTGAAACCTCCGTTTATTGTATGTAAATGTTCTTCTACTTCGTTATTTTGTTGTTGTCGTTTATGTAAAATACAGATCAGTTCCTTATCATCTTCTAAGCTTTTCAGTCCTGATTCATTATGTATAAGAGGGAAATTTATATTAAGTGTTCACAAGACACTTCATATATATATATATATATATATTGATTTTGAGTGTTTGCAAGTTCTATTTGATTAAGTTTGTCAAAAACTTATCCAAATATATATATATATATATGTTCAATTTTAATACAACTATATAACTCCCTCTTGTCAGTACTCTACTTGTATCTTTTGTATGGGAGATGACCAACATGACTGAGAATTTTTAATGATACCATCACTGAGTAGTTTATCATTTTTTTTAAATCGCTGATATCTTTTCAGGAGTAAATTTCCGAGGTCTTGAAACAACAGGCATACCTGTTGTTTCTATTTGATGATAAATACCGTGAAGACAAGTACCACCAAAAGAATTGTTATTTAAAGATGGATATTTATCAATTATATTTATTATATTCAAACAAGAGGTATTTATATTTATAAATTTGTTTATATTTTTTAGCTGTATTAATTTTTTGTTATTTACATCAACCAATATTTGAAACTCCCTCAAAAAATCATGTCCTATAACACCAAAGGCCATATCAGTTACGATAAACTGCCATTGTACCAATCCCATACTTGGTAATTCCACCCTTTAAGTTGTTGAACCATAACTCTTTAAAGACAGGTTATTTGCTGCTACTAGCCTTACTGCTGTTTTCTCAACAGCAATAGTTTTAGAAAATGGAATCAAAGAACGTTCAGCTCCGGTATCTATTAAAAACAAAATTGACCTTTTGGACTGAGTAATGGGGTCAGTAATGAGAGCCTCAACCTTAAATAAATTAATCCTTTTAGAATATGTTTGATAAATTTTCTTAGAATTTGTACATAGATTACAAGACACCTTGTTATTAATTAGCATAATCCATGAAGTCCTCATAAGGCAGCTTCTCGAAGGCTTGATGTAGGTGCTGTCTCGAGGTAGACGGAAGGTAGTTGAGAACCATACGTTTCATAAGAGCCTCCTTAAGGTCCGTGCCATCCTTAGTGATTTCATTGAATAGATCGAAGGCCCTTGCTTCCATCTCACAGACTCCGACATTTCCTTTGTTCTCCATCAAGTTGAAGAGTTCATTCAGTAATTGTTGTTTGGAACCAAACCACTGCTTGATGAGAAGGTTTTTCAATAGGGAATAGGGGCTCTGTCCTTTTTGGCACTTTTCAAGAGCGTATTCAGGTATTTTATTGAGTACGTGGTCGGGAATAGCACTTAGTAAGTGATTAAATTTTGTCCTTTCTTGAGTTACTTTTGCAAGCTCAAATTGTGCCTCAATCCTTACGTTTAAGTATCCAGAAGTGCGAAGTGGAGAGAACATTGGGAGCTTTACTGAGAGATGCTGAATATATTGAGATTCATCTTTCTTCTCTTCCTCCTCCAAAACCATGATGTTTTCGGTCGGGTCACCAATGAAGTGCCTTGTGAACACTTAATATAAATTTCACTCTTATACATACTGAATCAGGACTGGACAGTTTAGAAGATGATAAGGAACTGATAGTATTTCACATAAAAGACAACAAAAATAACGAAGTAAAAGAACATTTACAATAGAGTAAACGGAGGGTTTCAACAGGACTGATAAGGAGGCACCTCATATATGTATATATATATATATATAAATTAATAGAAATGAAGCAGTTTTATAGGAGGTCATGTGAATAGGAAAGAAAATAATGCTTGTCAATTGTATTTACTTAAATATGCAGTTCAGAAGATAATGTACCCAAAAATATTACTTTTCGTTGAAAACAATCAGAAGTGATATAAATATACAACTTATTCTGATTCTTCATTATTCATAGTAACAAAATTAATATATTTTTGACATTTCTAAAAAAACTTATATAAAGAAACAAAGAAAAACTAACAAACTTAGAATATCATGGTTATAAACTATTGTGAGTTAATTATGTATGTCCATATATGAAATACAATAATTCCTGGGTTCTTTTTGAACTCAAAGAGAAACCCGTAGAATTATCACAAAAACACATATAGAATAATGCGGTATATCTTGTAATATTCCTGGGTTCTTCTTGAACTGAAAGAGAGACCCCTTGAATTATCATAAAAACACATATACAATAATGCAGTATATCTTGTAATATTCCTTGTTGCTTCTTAAGCAGAAAAAGAGACCCATCACTCCCTCTTCCACAAAAGCTATATTCCTTCTCTGAAGCGTCCAAAAGACAGGATTGGCGGCGGATTGTGCCAGTTGGGTTTTATAATTCCAAAATATTATAAAAAGATTGTAGGGGAGTTAGGAGTTTTTCCTGACAAGAGTGGCGACTTTTATATACTTCTTCAGAGTACTATTCTTGGCTACACTTAGGTACCCCCTTAACTAATGAAGTTTTGGAATTTTTTTCACCATTTCTTGCGTCGATGCAAAAAATTATATGGCATGCTACCCCGGAATATTTATCAGACTCTTCGATTGATATTATTCACAAAAACAGGGGTGTCCGACCTTTTATTAATAGATTTGGTGATCCCTCATCCTAAGAAAAAACAGCTCTTGTGAATGGAATTATTACAATCCACGACGTGGGGGCAGCTTCCATTTTCGCAGAAGGTAGATTTAGGTTTCCTCTTCAGAGGTCTGTCAAAACCATGTGCCCTACAATGCCGTGGTTTTTAAAATTGAATCTTGACAGGCAGAAGTTTTATGAAGAAAAAGAAATAATAAGTAAGTTTTTAAGCATTTTTAGTCTTCCTTCCTCATGGAAAAAAGAATTTCGTGTTCGATCTGGAGTATTGCTGATGGGTCCAAATTTACAGCTCAATTTCAAATCTCGACTCGGCTCATTAATTTTTTTATCCTTGCAATAATTGTGGCATTCTATACAATAATATAATACACGCTTTTGTAGATTGTCATTTTATAAGGACTGTGAGGTATTTTATTCAATTTAATGTCTTTCCGCAAGAAGATATCGACTCCAATATCATTAAGGCATCGATCTTGTTTGGACCCTTCAGGCGAAAACAGAAGATGGCATCTCATCATAAGGCAATTGAATATTCGCTGTTAAGCATAAAATCTTTAATAGCAAAGAAATTGACAAATCATTCGTATATAAAAATTGAAGACCTCAGAGCTATAATGATTGGGACAGCTGCTCGGTATTGCGCTATGGCAATTAAAATTCCAAGCGTCTCTGCATCTTCGTGGACATGTGCTGGTGACCTAATAAGGTTCATTCCCTCCAATACCTCAATATCATCAAATCTACCATACGTAGACACCGCCGTTACAGATTGAATAGAGATTAAGTTTGTTTTGTTTTTTAGGTGCATATTATATATTTAGGTTTTTTTTTCTTTAGACAGTAATTTTGAATTACAATGTTCATTTATGTTTTGTTTTAACGTAACTGTCTTTAGATTTTTATATTTATATATTTGTTTTCTATGTTATTGTGTATTTCACTATATTTTTTTAGAATAATAAATATATATTTTACCCCCCCCCCCAAAAAAAAAAGAGACCCATAGAATTACCACTAAAAACATCTCCAGATGTGAATGTAGGTATATCATAATAACTATTTGTTATGTAATTTATCCATCACTGCAAATATTTCCGTGAGAATCAGAAGACTTCTTATATGTTAGAAGCAAAGATCGTCCTACATAATAAAATCTGTTCTCTAATACATAACTATTACATAAGAAATACAAATATTAAATGAGACCAATTCAATCAATTTAATCTATGAAAATTAAAAGACAATTATAAGGAGAAAATAAAGCTATTAACGTTATTAAATAAAACCTTTATCATTAAGTAAACTTCCCTTAGTTTCTCTCCGACTTCTTGAAGATATTCATTAACAGATCGGAGAGCTTTTTTTTTATTTATTTTATAAGCTTCATTCAGCTTTGGAATATTAAACGCCTGCCAGGACAGGTAGCAGCGATACAGGAGTTTTTATGATTCCACTCATATAACCAGGACACAAGAGGACAAAATCTTCAAGGGATTCGGCAATATACCTTAAAGGAGAATTAAACACTACAACTATTAAAAACATTAATTCTGTTTATATCATTTATTACCCCAGAAGGAGGTTTGTTTTTCATGCGTTGGTTGGTTTATTTGTTGGTTGGTTTTTTGCCTAAAAATATTAATATCTACGCAAAAAACCGCTTTATATAATAAGGATGACTCGAGAAAAATTCCATAATAGGATAGACTGTAAAGATTCCCCCCTCATTCCAGACAACCTTAATTGCAATCACTAAGGAATGACAATATTCATTAAATAAAAAACTCCTTAGTATTTTATAAACAACAACATTAATTTATAAACATTACTATATTTTTTTATAAATTGTGATTTTTATTTAGATATTGATAAATACTATCTTAATGGAAATTAATGTTTTATTACAGTGGTCCTTTATTAGTTGAAAAAACTGGATATTTCACGCAAATTTAATTTATATAGTTTTGTGATATTGACTTTTTGTACCGTCTTTGAAACCAACCAAAAAAACATCGGTTTAAAATTTTTGTTTTAAGTATCGTTAAAAAATTTAGAATATATACAGAGTGTACCAGCAAAATTTAGAATTTAGTTTAATCGTCACTGGCTACCCTGGAGCGAGCTTTAGTGATTTTTAACATTAAAACTTCATGTTGTACCAGCCATGTAGAGCGCTTGTTAGTAAACATTGTTTTCACTCACTCTTCACCATGAGTCATGAGAAGAAGAATCGTGAGAGGATCGCTGACCTCCTTAAGGCCAAAGTGGACAAAAAAGATATCGTGGAGATTGTTGGCTGCTTTCTGGCTACAGTTTACAATGTTTCTAAGGCTCTAAAAGATGGAAAAGGTACTGGCAGGACTCCAAGCAGTGGAGGAGCAAATAAGAAGAGGACTGAGTACTTTTTTGGGAAAGGTCAAGGAGGCGGTGAAGGAGGAATCCACAAAGTCAATTCGGAGACTGGCTCAGACCATGGAAGTCGGTACTCCTACCATGTCAAGGGTTTTAAAGAAGACCTGAACCTAAAATCTTATGTCAGGAGGCCCAGGCATCTTTTAACCTAGGCAATGATGGCCAAGAGGCTCGAAAGGTGCACCAAAATTCGTTCAACCTTTCACAAGAAGAAGTCCACTGTGACAATTTTCTCAGACAAGAGGATTTTTACAGTGGACCAGGTCTACAATCAGAGAAACGATCGTTACCTTGCGGAGTCAGTAGATGAGGTCAAGGGAGTCTACAGAACCAAACACCCAGCCCATGTGATGGTTCTAGGAGTCGTGGCATCTGACGGGAAGACCATGCCTCGGTACTATTTTCGGGCCGGAGAGAAAATTAACCGCCATGCCTACGTGAAAGTCCTGAGATAACAACTTTTGCCCTGGTTGAAGGCAAATTATTTAGTGGCCACTATGTGTGGACTCAGGATGGAGCTCCCTCCCACACATTAAAGTTGGCCCAGGACTTCTGCTCAAGAAATTTAGACGATTTCTGGCCAACAAACTACTGGCCACCCTCAAGCCCAGATCTCAATCTTCTGGACTTTGTTGTGTGGGGTTTTTTAGAGAGGGAGACCAACAGCACTCCCCATTCCAATGTGAATTCTCTCAAGGCCTCCATTACTGCTGCCTGGGCCAATATGTCTACCGACTTCAACAAGAAGAGCTGTGCTGCTTTCCGCCACCGTGTTGATGCAGTCATTGAAGCTAAAGAAGGCTACATTGAATAAGAAAGATTGCCAAGATCTTTCTTTTTAACTTTTGTTTCAGATGCTTCTTTATAAAAGATCAAATAAAGTTTCTAGAAGTAAAGCAAAAATTGATATACGATTTTCTAAATTTTGCTGGTACACTCTGTATATATATATATATATATATATATATATATATATATATATATATATATATATAATATATATACATAATAACTATATATGTAATGTAAGCATATGACAAGTAAGATACCATTGCATCATAAAAACATATAAAACGATAGATTTGCGAGATGAACTAATTGTAAACCTAGTTTGTGCCTTATTTAATTGTATGCATATTTTATTTTGGCAAATATAAATATAGAGTTTTTACTTTATTTTCAATAAATAATAGCTTTACGAAAATAAAAATACATGGACTAGATTAAACAACATGATTGAACATCAGGCTCTTTAAACTACTATTGTAATACAAAACTCTTAACTATGTACTCGTATTATCAAATACTCAAAAACAAGCAAAGACAAAAGGGAGTTTAAATAGTTGTGATAAATTGGAGGTATATAATTTGTTTGAAAAAGTTTTGAACAATTTAATTTAATAGAACGTGTAAAAACGTAATATCTACAATATATGGGAATATATCGAAATGAAGAGAGGTAGTACAAGAACTATTTTTCTAAGTTTTAATGTGTAAATATGAATATATTTTGGCAAACAAACATTAGATTTAGAATTTAATTTTTATTTTAAATATGAGACACTTTCTGGTATATTATTAATAGCCACATTGACTTATTATTATTTTTAATATTACGTATCATTATCCTCAAATGTTGACTTAGAATATATTTTTAAATATAAATACCTGCGTTGCCTGAATTTTTTAAATTTAATTAGTAAATCATTTTTATTAAGGGTGAATAAAACTTCCGTGTTCATATTTCCATCTTAGTATAAATAACAGTTTTTGTATTTATGTCCAATGATTTGAGATGTATCATTTCAGCTATAATTTGAAAATATATATGTAATGTTTTAAAGTTTATATCTTCCATAAATTACATAACATATTATTAAGATCAATAAACATCTATATTTTTGTGTGTTATTTGAACACAAAAAGTTATTAATAAAAATAATATAGAGAACCAATATTGATTGTCTCGATCCATTTCTGAAGCGGATGGTTTACTGGTGATGAAAAGTGGGTCACTCACTACAACGTCAAGCGAAAACGGTCGTGGTCGAATGTGTAAGGATAAATAAACGCCAGAGGAATTGGAAAGGATTTTGCTGATAGAAAAAAAGGCTAATGTTTAGCGACTTGGATAATACATTAGCACTCAAAACCGCAAGATTTTCTTTTTGGGGAGCTAAGCAACATATTCCAATGACTCCATGGCATTGCAAATTCCTCGTTAAAGATATTCACTCAGAAAGAGCCGATTTAAATTAACACTTGGTTTACTTGGAGGATGGAGAGGAAATATATATTGTTGTCAATTGTGGGAATTAATAACCCACGGAAATTTACCGTCCAATTACAAATCTCCCCTAATCTAATCAGATTTTGGAGCACTGAAAGGATTATGGATTCATGTATGTGGACATCAAACACGCCTGTCATGATTGTCCGGCTCTAAACATTATTATAAAATTAATCACTTTAAATTATGAGTTCATCTAAAATTTCAATGAGGGACATTGTTTTTTTCGCCGGTTTCAACACTGTAAACGCTGTAAAGAGGAAAATACCGTCAATGCGATGCTTCTTAATTGCAAGGCCTACATAGCAGAGAAGCTGATGGGAGGGGAAACCATAAATATGAGAGATCTCCAGTCAATTAAGGTTTCGGCATTTTCCTTGAGGATCCCAATGGTACAAAGCTCGACCTGGAATCACGCTTCGGAAGTCATCAAATATTTCCCTTCTACTTCTTCCCTGCACACCAAATCCCTGGAAATATTCATCAGACAATTCAAGAAGTTCAAGAACAAAAAATTATATTTATCAACGAAATGTACAGGGCTGTGCAGGTAAATTTGGAATAAGTTCACAGCCATCCAGATTAATAAGGAGAGGTTCTAGAGAAATATTTATAAAACAAAAAATACACATTAGACAATTATGGTCAACTTTTATTCAATGTGTCCTC
Organism: Caligus rogercresseyi; assembly: GCA_013387185.1. Taxonomy (NCBI): domain Eukaryota; kingdom Metazoa; phylum Arthropoda; class Copepoda; order Siphonostomatoida; family Caligidae; genus Caligus; species Caligus rogercresseyi. The sequence continues at coordinate 5,577,986 of CP045894.1, forward strand.
CTCCAGCTTCCACCACAGTCTCCACACGGGACCTGAATGCCCTCACTGCCCTGGACACCTCCGCAGCCTCCAAGGACATGGCCACAGACGTGGAACAAAAAGAGGAACAGGCAGAATGACAGGTGGATCTGTAGGGAGGCTTCTGAGGTCCCCATGGTCTTCAGGACAAAGAAACCGGCTGCAGTGATGGTCCTGGGTGTCATCAGCAGTGAGGGCCACGTCATGCCGCCACACTTCTTTGAGCCCAAGCAAAAGGTCAACCAGGAGGTGTACTTGGAGGTCCTCAGTAACGTGGTCAAGCCTTGGATAGACACTGTGGCCTCTGGGAGGAAGTACACCTTTCAGCAGGACTCTGCCCCCGCCCACAAGGCCAAGACTGTGCAGGCATGGCTCAAGGAAAACGTGCCTCACTTCTGGGATCCTCAGACCTGGCCCTCCAACTCCCCAGATCTCAACCCTTGTGACTACTACCTGTAGGGGAAGTTGGAGGGGGAGGCCTGTGCGACCCACCACAACTCTGTGGAGGCCCTTAAGTCGTCCATCACGTCTGTGGCCATGTCCTTGGAGGCTGCGGAGGTGTCCAGGTCAGTGAGGGCATTCAGGTCCCGTGTGGAGACTGTGGTGGAAGCTGGAGGAAAAACATTCAGTAAAAGTTGACCATAATTGTCTAATGTGTATTTTTTGTTTAATAAATATTTCTCTAGAACCTCTCCTTATTGATCCTGGAGGCCATAAACTTGTTCCAAATTTACCTGCACGGGGCTGTATATAAAATTAACTGTGTTTTTGTTGTAATAATACTAACTTCAATATTTCGTGGACACAAATATATATATGAAAATTCTTTAGGGCATAAAATACGTTTAAATTTGTTGTAGAATATGTTTGATAATGTACTGAGAGTTCTTAAAATAAATGGACATTCGACTAGAAAATGATTTAGAGTTTCAGGCTTTTATTTTTATTTTTTAGTCCAGAGTTTTAAAATACATACAAATAAAAAGCACTAAAACTGAGGTAAACGTTAAAAATGTAACATGGCTAAACGTATTTAAAAAATACTTTTTTGCACATTTAATTAGTAATAAGATATAAAAAAGGAGAATGATCATCAAACATAAAAAAAAATTCGGGTAAATCAAGAACATTCCTAGATATTAACTATTTAAAAAAATACAACTTTAAGAGATGTGTTTGGTTTATATTTAGTGTTCGCTTTTCCAAATCAGTTTATATTTTTCATTTACATTCAAAATCAAACGAGATAATAAAGTTTCAAAATGTTCATTTTTGGGGTATTTTGCATAAAAATGACTATTTCAAAACTTAATTTTCTCGTTGAATTTTAAATATACATTAAAAATAAAAACTGATTTGGAATCCCTGCGAGCATACCTACATTTTGCGGCAAATTGTTTGAAAAAAGCATTAAAATTAAGGACATTAAGGGCAATCGAATAGCGAAAAAAAAATTACTACATAAGTTTACTACATAACTTTTGGGCCCGTTGAGCATGTACTTCCAATTATTCGATTTCGTTCAAACTTTCACAAGATGATCTCTATACACAAAAGTAAAATCCTAGGGGGAGCTTGACTCTCAAATCCGAAAAACGTCAAATAAGAATCACCCTAATATATATATATATAAATATATGTTGAATTGCTTGTCAAAAGTAACTGTATGAAGGGAAGTATTAGGTTTGTAATTAAACATAATTTTTGTTCCTTATGGACAAATATTAACTCAAACGGATAAAGTGATATTTTTTTTAAATGGAAGTATTTGAACTAAATTTTTTTTTTACAAGAAGCTTAATTCAGCTTGAAAATAGTTGTTTAAAACTCAGAGTGCAAATAACAAGCCTTTTTACTTTGTATCTTCTGTTGGACATTGGACAGTTGCGCAAATACAAATACATAAATAAACATTATAGTTTAAAATTACTATCCAGTAAAAAAATAAACTAATATAAAATTCTACTTGTTAACGGATAAAAATTGTCTATGTCTTCTTATCATAGACATAGCAGTCATATATTGGACTGAACTTGATAGCACAAATCGGACCAGGTCTCCTGCCCATTTCCATCCAGTTGGAGATGACAATGAGGGGATTTTCAATTCAAAGGCAGCGTATCTTGCACCAGCACCAATGGATATCGTTTTTAGGTCTTCGACTTCGATGAAAGAGTTAGCGGTCAGTTTAGATGCAATTAAGGCCTTTATATTCAGAAGGGTAAATTCAATTGCTTTTTGTGTTGGTTTTTTGTTTTTTCTTTTGTATACACCAAATAAAATGTAGGCTGATATTAATTTAGAGGAATATGTTCTCCATTGCACACGTTTAATTGGATTAATTGCTTTATAAATTTTAGTTTTGGGCACTCAGCAAATGCATGAATTATTGTATTATATAAAGAGCCACAATTATTACAAGGATAACTAAATTTTAGTAGCTTAGCTGAAATTTGAAGTTGTGATGTAAACTTAGAGCCATCAAATATACTACAAGTTGATTTTAAAATTTTCTGTCTCCAAGAGGGTGGAAGATTGAGCAGCTTAAAATACTCGTCCGACACAGATACAGCTTCCGGTGGCAATCTATTATTAAAGTTAAATTTTGAGATCCATGACCTCACAGGACATTGCAAATTAATCGCTCTTTGTAGAGGATGGTGAAACCTTCTAACGTTAAAGATAGAACCACATATCAAATCATGGACTGTAAATGTTTTATATTGAGGGCGTGTTTTTCTAGCAGTGATGGATCACCGAATTTATTCACGAAAGGTTGCATATCTTTACATTGGTATACTATATCAGGAACATAATCTGAAAAAAATGTCGGCTCAGCTGACCACTCAATTCTTTGAATTGAAGCCAGAAACAGGAGAAAGTCCAACCAAGTATGTATTGGATAGTATAGTTCCCTATTAATCCAATTATACATATGAGATGACGAAAATATCTTCTCTAATCTCTGTTGGGATAGACACCAATTTCCTCAACAACTTTCTGATAACATTTGGGAATTATATTTTTAAGGAGACAAAGACCTCCACCCAAAAACTTATTTTCTCTTTTTAACGCAGGAAGATATATCTTATGAAACAAGGAATGCAGCCACCTATCTCTACTGCCAAAGCACGCTCTGCTAGAGATGGAATAGAGGTGGCTCTATAAAAAACAAGTGGAATAACTCGCAGATTATAGAGATCTATCCTTTCTTATAAGATTAAGTTTTTGTTAGGTAAGACTGCTAAAGGGTATTTTTTTAAGTTATATTGTATCATAGTACTAAAAATCGGGAATTTACGTCTATCAACACTCAATAGATCGTTTTTAAATCAAGTAATTTTAAGAATCAAATGCAAAACAATACAAACAGTTATAAGTCTGCGATATTTATCAAATGTTTGCCTCGCTGTACAAATTGACCTTCGTTCAAAATTAAGATAAAATAGATTTTTCCTTCAAACACAAATATAACCTATCACATTGATTCAATGTAATTGTATTTATCAATTATATTGTATATTATGCTTATATATATATATATATATATATATATATATATATATATATATATATATATATATCTATATATATATATATATATATATCAACAATCAGCAATAAAGTATACACAGTTACTAACTGAATACGTTGGTGATTATTTTGCATAGAAAAGAGACCTATCGAGCAAGTAGTCTAGAAAAATATAACCTTTTATTAATTGCAGACACACCTTTGACTTAGCATAATTCATAATGACTAAGACTTTACAATGAATATGGAATATATACATTGTTTTCATTCTGAATTTTGTTATATATACTATGAAGTTGCATTTATTTATTGAAGTGGATTACTTTAAATTAAGTCCATATTATTATATATATATATATATATATAAAAGCTGCTACGGTACTTAGGGGTACGAGGGATAAATTAAATATCCATCTATATGTCCAAGAGCTTCAATTTTGACGAGCACGCTGAGTTAGCAATATTATATAATATAATATTCTGGGATCTTCTTTTAAGCGAAACACAAACTACTGAAATATCCGTTTCATTATAATAATATACATTTATTTTTAAATGCTCTCTCTCCGTCTCTTCATATACATCAAAAGATATCGTACCAAGGACATTTATTGAGCATACAAGCGAATTATCCTCAAGAATTTGTCCTGTTGTCACCATTAGGGAAAAAGAGGGAACTTTTCAAGCAATTATTGTATATCTTAACACACACAAATACAAACGAAAGGCAGAAACAACAACTAAAGAATAAAAATACATCAATAAACTCATGAGGATAAAACATAGAAACTAGAGGAAGAGGCCTCAACATACTTTAGTAAGAGGTTAGGACAAAATAAGTGATGACTTTATTATGCATTCTTAGGTGGTAAATACATTCTTATCACATCATTACTTGTTTTGACACGTTCCCTCTCCACTTGAATTGATGAGTACTCCTCGGGAATTAATCATGCATTAGAGATGATAACATAAACATCGAAACAATATAAATGGGAATGAGACACAAAGGCCTTTTTTAACCGTAAAGTATTGGCTTGACGTCGCTTATTGTACACATTTTATATTTTTAAGGATTTTTAAAGGGAAATGTCCGTAAAATATGGAACTTTCCATACACAAATCAAGAATTATGGAGAAAAAGTTTCTTCTTTTGGAAAAAGTTATAGACAAAATTAATTTAGGTTATAAATGTATCCATGCTTTTACCGAAGAGAAAAAAGTTATCTCTTCTCATAATATTTAAATATATATATATATATATATATGTATATATATATATATATATATATATATATATATATATATATATATTATATATATATATATATATATATATATATATATATATATATATATGAAGTAATGAATGTAAATTAAATAAAAGTACATTATTTCAGGTCCTTAAAAAACCATTTCCATTCCATCAAATATATTCCTCGACAACAAAGAAAAGTATGTGGAAAAGATATTTCATAACGATAGTTATGATTGTAGTCTTTCGTTTTGATTTACTATGAAGTTTTTAGAGATAAGTGAAGGAATAATTTATGCAGATATTATTCTTTGGTTTATTCAGTTCTGGAATTGAGATTTTTTTTTCAAATACGGAGTCATAAAACAATATAACAAAAAAAGGAACGTTTTTTTAAAGAAAACTATTCCAGAGATCAATAAAGAGGGTAAAAATTCAAAAAAGGGGCTTTGTTAAAAAAACTATTACAGGGATATTAAACAAATATATAAATATATTTTTTTTTTATTCGGCTATCAAATATTATAAGACAGTGTAAAAATAACTACACTAAAATACAGACGACTATAAATAAATAAATAAAAAATACTCTTGACAGTTGCGTTAAAATAAATAACATGAATGAACATTGTAGAACATATTTACTGTCAAGAGAAAACAAATATATTCTTATACTTTTCTAATTTTATGTTTAGCATGAGGTAAAAAAAGAAGGGATAAAATGTAAAAACGTCAAACACAAAGCCCTTCATTTCCTGGGTTTTTCAGACAATGAATAATTTATCTTTTATGTATGTAAATCTTTTTATTTTCTACGCGATTTACACTAGAAAATTACAAGAATTTTATATTTTAATATTATTGGACAGTTTCCTGTATGAAACATTTAGAAAAAGTTATGACCATAAGAAAAATATTTACGGTCTGAAAAGTTACTCCAAAACAATTAAATATTTTGTGATTTATCTTTGTCTTTATTCTCCATTTATTCATCCCCAGTTAAGGTAAACGATGTTCTTTTTCACCACCTCTACTTTTTATCAGACAATATATATATATAACTTTTGTGACTTTTTCTCCTCTATTGATCTATTCTATATCTATTGAAATATCTTATAAAGCATATAATTTATACATAAACCGTACTAAACTAATAAAACATGGAATATGATCACCGACTTATATCATAGCTGGATACACAACATTTATGAAAAAAAGTAGCTCGAGCTTCAAGTATTCTTTTTATAACTTTATGCATTTCAAAAATGGCTTCCCCATTTGTTAAATGCAAGGTCTATTTTAAATGTACAGTACATATGTCCATCGTCCATATTGGCAACAGAGTTGACTTTTCGTCCTTGCTCGTGGTTCTTTATGACTTCTCACTAAACAGCGTCAGTATCCAGAGAAATATGAGATAAACACACCTACCTATATACTTTGGATGATTAAAACAGACAATGTAAGTCATGGCAATAGAATAAATTCCAGTGACGTCATAATATAATTATGCTTACGATGACCTCACTGGTTTCTTCCGTTTTCCACTTCTTTTAGCCTTGTTATCAAGACTTCGAAATTAACTAATATTCTTTCTCGTCCTAATAACATTTTTAATATAAATATTTTCTCAAAAGTACGTGAAAATGGATTTCATCAGCTATTTTGTTATTCAATTTTTATTAGTATATTGTGCATTCAGATTATATATAGTTCGGTGATGTGCATGCATTAAAATAGCAGGTCTGAGTGGATAGGAGGACGACCATTAGTGTACATAATATAAGTATTATTATATTGGATGTCCTTTTTCTTCTACAAAATAATAACTTAAGGGTAAAAAGAACAAAAGAGAAGAATATGATTTTTTTTCCTTACTCGCAGAATGCCGTCTTTATGCAGGTAGTTTGAATCCAATAACGACAAATCAGATCTCATGGCTATGTCTTTAAAGATGGAACAGACCAAAGTCGCTCCAACTTGGACTGAGTCGTTGCATTAAAACAGGATGAGAGAAGAGAGAGGAAGAAAATAGAAAATAGAAAAAGAGTGTATGAATGTTTAAGGTGAAAAGCAAGCAAACACACAGAGCAATTGTGACTGCATTGATGTCATGTGTCGCATGAAGTCGACTTTATTAATAAACTTTATGTGTTGACATGCTATGAGATAATATTCTATATACTATATATATATAAATACATATATATATATATATATATATATATATATATATATATATATATATATATATATATATATATATATATATATATATATCTATATATATATATATATATATATATATATATTCTATAATATTTTTATGTACCTAAGATTTTTCATTGCAATCTGTGAGTAGTAGAAAAATTAGGCGTCAGGAATGTCTATACACTTATTTTATGCCCTATCAGAGTCAGTAAAACTCCTTTTAGTAAGTACTTGCCCACCCATTGAAATCAATAACCCACGTATCTAATATTATATATATATATATATATATATATATATATATATATATAAATCGTTATGGAAATATAGACTACGATGTAATTATTCATTTATATGAACAAAAAGGGTGTATATTATTACAAAAATAATTAGTCAAAACTCCCTTTTTACTACCGATTTCTGTCGGGATAGTTTCTGACAAAGTGAGAGTTTACACTTTTAAAAAGCCTATAACTCTGATTTTCCCCTACAACAAACCCTTAAAAATAAAATACTCAAATCTCCATCTCACTTTGTTATTTTAGCCTCCATAATTCGTAAAATTCAAGTTCTTATAGTTCAATTATCGAAGTTATCTTCTCTGATTTTTTCCCAGATCACACTCTTCAAACAAATAGGGTATCAAATCTTGTCTTCATTTGTTTATCCAAATCTTACCCAAATAAATAACGTTACAAATAATAAACATGTATAATGAGACACACAATATATTGAAAAAACTTAGAAACAAGTAGGATGCAAGAAACAAATAAACCAAGAAAATATTTCTGCATTAAAACACACACACACACACACACATATATATATATATATATATATATATATATATATATATATATATATATATATATATATATATATATATATATATATATATATATATATATATATATATATATATATATATATATATACAGGGTGCGTAATAAGTCCGGGAAGAGAGAAATGTAGTCTTAAATAGTATATTTCTCACTGAAAATTTGCAGAACATGGTAGAAACTTTCTTAAAGGTCGTACCAACACAACTATTTACAATTTTTCAAAATGTCCGCCATTCTCACGCAGTACAGCTTCAAGACGTCCATGGACCTGTTGGCAAGCTGAACGCACCGTTTCTTCTCTGATTTTTCTCCATTCCTTCACGAGAGCCTCTTTTAAGGTGGTCAAATTTCGGTGGGGCGAAGCACAAGCCTTGCTTTCAAGTATGGATCACATGGAGAAGTCCATGACTTTAAGATCAGGGCTTGAAGGTGGCCAGGTAAATTTGTCCCAAAAGGCAGGAAAATTCTGCTTGCACCATTCTTGGACAAGTTTGGACCCATGGGCTGGGGTAGAGTCTTGCTGAAAAGTGAAGAAGGTTTCCCATACTCAGCCTTGATCCATGGCAGTACTTGGTCATTTAAAACTGAAAGGTAGACCTCCTTGTTAATCTTGACACCCTCGGGGACAAATGTGAGAGGGCTCTTTGTCCCATCTGACATAACTCCTGCCCAGACCATCACAGACTTTGGTTTTTGACGTCGGAAGACTCCGCGAACCTTTACAGGAATGTCAGCACTGCTCTTGGCCAAAATCCGATCATTCTGGGAATTGTACACCGCCTGAACTGTGAACAATTTTTCGTCCGTGTAAAAAACTGGACCCTGCGTGCCAGACTTCAGTTTGTTCAGAAGAATTCGGCCTCGTTCTCTTCGCTTCTCAATTGTGGCCTCAGAAAGAAGTTGAAGCATTATCTTCTTTCTTGGAGTCATCCCCAGATCCTTTTTCACTAGATTTCTCATCGACCCCTCGCTCATATTTTATTCTTTGGTCATCTTTCTCAGGCTTCTTGCAGGTTCCTCCTGATCTTCTCGCGGATCCTCTTCACACACGCCTGGGCTCTCACAGACATTGGTCGGCCACTCCTGGGCCTATCGGATGTTTTCCGGTCTCCTTGTAACGTTTGACCGTGTTGTAAATTAGCTTGTAGGTCACTTTTATGTCCTTGAGCTTCTTGACAATATCAGAATTACTCAACCCCGCGCAATGAAAGGCAACTATAGTGTCACGGAAATTGCTCATGATGCTGGAGGAACGTTGATAGAAACTTTGTTGTTAAAATGAACTTTTTTTGATGAAGCTGAAGAACGTATCTAACGGTTTTAAGCACGAAAATCTAAACACAATAGAAACTACAGTGTCGTAAAGTCCTACTTCCCGGACTTATTAGGCACCCTATATATATATATATCAGGAAACGACCGGGTACCCGGCTGTTTTTTGAACGTCCCGGCTAGTGTCTAAAAATCACCGGGCCTTTAAGAATGATAAAATATTAAAAAAATGTTTCTTTTGGAATTTCTTTTCTAAAAAAAACGTCGTCACTTTTTTGGGGGGGATTTCTTATCTTAAAAAAACGTTGTCACTTTCAGAATGACGAAGGAACGAAGGTATGCTAAAGTCCTGACCTGGTTTTGGCCCGGCTTAAAAAAAGTGTCCATATCGTTTCCTGATATACATATATATATATATATATATATATATATATATATATATATATATATATATATATATATATATATACATATATAAATATAAATATATATTTGAATTTTACTATCAGTTTAAGTGTATATAAATGTGACTTTGAATTATAAAATATATATTATACTAAATTCTTCTCCACATGTCAAGGCTATTTTTTAGTTGTCATTCATATTCAAGGCTGACTTCTTATGAGAGAAAATAAATAACAACCTCGACCCCATAAGTCAAGGGCGACAAGGATATCTTAGAAGTTAGAGAGAAAGAGAGGAGACCGGTTCTTTTATTTCGCCAGCCATAACAATCATTTATGTTGCGAGTAAACATATTGGCGCCTTTGTCCCAACTGTTTTTGATCCCATTCAATTTGTTTTTCAATTAAAATTGCTACTTAATTAGTTGTTAAAACATAAATAGTGGCATATTAAAATATAAAACTTGTGTCAGGGCGTTATAAAAAAGAATCAAGCACTGTTTTTCTTTCATTTTTTGTAGCATGTTACTTGGCATATTCCTCACGCTTGTAGAAAAAAAAATATTTCAGCCACTTAATCAATATTGATATTAAATATATATTACTATTGGTTTGAAAATAAGAATATTTCAAAACATGAAATGACCATTCAGTTGAATTTGTATCGCGTATAAGATTAAATATTATTCATGGTTTGCTGTTAAGATGTATATTTTTGTGACTTTAAAGTTGATTTTTCTCCATTATATTTTTATACCTAAAATATGGAACTAACTCCATAAAAATCCTTTCTATTTTCATTTAAAATGATTATTATAATATATTTTTCTTAAATTATTTCTTGTTGTAAAGAATTGTTTATTATGAAAGCAATTCTATTTTCCTGTAAAATGGTTATCAATATTTAATTTTCGTAATATATTTCTTGTTGTAAATAGTTGTTTAATATGAAATCAATTATAATTTCATTTAATTTTTTTTTGTCAGAGACACGTATTATTTACTTGGTTATTAATATTTATTTCTCGTAATATAGTTCTTTCTGTAAACAATTGTTTTTTTAATAGATGAGTTTTTGCTCGATTGCTTTTCTTGTTGCGCATCATTGTTGCTATCGTTTCGTAAAGTAATTGTTTTAAATTACAATATCCAATTTTAGATTGCTTTTAACGCTATTACTTTGAACATTATTGACCTGAATGATTGAAAAACCCCTATAAATAGAAAATAACGCATAGTTTATTTACTATTCTATCATAACAATGACTCTAAACTCTCGTTATTGAAATAATGTTTATAATTATCAATAATACAACAAAAAAAACTGAATCAAAAAAGCGAGGGATCATTAAAACACAAAACTTTATTTCTAAACACTTAATCTATGGTAAGCATAAATGCATGTTGAATATTTATTAATCTTCTTTTATAATGCGGTAAAGTAATATCAATTTACTTTTAATCTCAATGAAGTCATTATTTATAATCAAGGGTAGTGCATCACCATTTTCTTAAATTAAATATTCCCACCATAATCCATTTTCAAAGACTATGATCAATATTATAATAATGATAAAGAACCTATTTCATTATATTATAGTTGGAAGGGTGCAGGTGGTGCATTAACAAATGAACATTGAATATTTAACCTCAAATGCAGTTTAGTATATATATGCCCAAAAATAATTTAATAAATCCATAAAATATTGAGTTTTACTTATCTAATTTGCAGTGATAACAAAAGTGATGGGTTGAAAGGAAAGGAGGAAAATCAGAAAAAATAATCAAAAACAATACTTCACTCAAAAAAATTGAGATACCAACACTAAACAAGAAGGAAAAATGTCAACCATACCAAATTAATATCTTCTCAACAGCCTCATGGCATTTGTAAATTCCTCCAATATAAGTTATTAATATTAATTTAATAAAGCAACTGATAACACACACACATATATATATATATATATATATATGTATATATATATACAGGGGTGGAGTGGCCAGCGGGAGTACCGGGGCTATTCCCGGCTGTCCTCAAGAAACATAAACGGCCGTTGACAGCCTCCTAATGGCATATTGGGCCTGTATAAGGCCGGCGAGGGCATAATTGTCCCGGTGGATACATTCATCCCCCTCCGTTCCTATATATATATATATATATATTACCTCCCAAAAAACCCACTTTTTAGTTCTTTACATATACCAGCGATTCTGGTTCATTTTCTGATGCTGAAAACGAGTATCTAAATAAAAAATCTCTAGCATTGCTAGAAATCGGACGTCACTGGTGTCAAAGGTTTCGTTATGAAGCAAGACTTTTTTGTTATTACTTTTTTTGAAAAAAACTAGTTTTACAAAATTTAGCTATGATCAATTGATGACTTTGTTATTACTTGCAAATTTTCGTCAAAAAATATTTAGTGCCAATAAATGAACATAACTGCTGACGCACCAACTATTTTTTAATAACAGCTCCTACTAGGGTTTTTATAGTTTCCGGAAGGTTATGACGCCCGTTAGATTCATTACGGAATTCATAGTTCAATCCATAATTTTTTGATTGTCAAATATGAGCATATATATGTATAATTATATATGTATAATATATTATATATTAATATTATATATATTATATATATATATATATATTTATTTATATAATATAATAATATAATATATGTTGAACAAAATGTCTATTGGCGAATTCACGAGATTACCATAATGACATTTCCATTGAAAAACTGTATTTTGAGAAAAACAAAAATTAAAAGAATTGGTATCAATACTGATGAGAGGGATTCAGAGGGATTAGATTGGGATTCGATGGGGAAAATCTACTATCATTAGTCGTTTTAAAAACGTATTAAAAAGATAACTTAAAACATCAACATGAGTACCCTCTTTTCTTTTTCCTTCTTGAAACTATAAAGAACCCTAGTAGGAGCTGTTATTTAAAAAATGGTTGGTGCGTCAGCACTTATGTTCATTTATTGGTACTAAATATTATTTGACGAAAATTTGCAAGAAATAACAAAGTCATCAATTGATCATAGCTAAATTTTGTAAAACCAGTTTTTTCAAAATAAGTAATAACCAAAAGTTTTGCTTCATAACGAAACCTTTGACACCAGTGACGTCCGATTTCTAGCAATGCTAGAGATTTTTTATTTAGATACTCGTTTTCAGCATCAAAAATGAACCAGAATCGCTGGGTATATGTAAAAGAACTAAAAAAGTGGGTTTTTTTTGGAGGTCTAATATATATATATATGCATATATACTAGGTATTAATATAAACAATGGTCTTATGAGTATATCCTTAACTCCGTTGGAAATAAAGGCTATATATTTATCATTGGTATACTATAAAACGAATGGTACTACGCTTATGCAAAATTTATGAAATGGGCTGGCGATATAATTAAGTATGTGCTTGCAAGATCGGACCTCTACATAAACACTATCAAAAGGATTTTTTAGAAGACATCGTGCATTTTTAAACTAATCTTATAAATGATTTGTCCTTTTATATAAGGTTATTCTTCAGGGCAGTAAATATGAACTAAAATGTCCATTTATGTACATATTTTCGGAACTGCCTTGAATAGTTTTACTCTGTTTCTGTATATAATTTTAGTGTATTTTATTTTTGCAATGTAAAAAATTTACACAGTTAACGGAATAAAATGTTTGTAACCGGAAATAAATATGAATTAAAAACGGATAAATTATTGATTTTCAAAAAGCATCTATTTAAAGGTTGTAATTATGGTTCACCGTTCAAATCCGATGTCTTTTCCTTTATGGAACATAGCAGACTGTGAATTGTTTGTTTGTTTTGTCTTGTAAATATGTATTATTTGTATTATATAAACTGGCTAGGATCTCTTGTATATTTCCGTACTTTATGTCCTATTACCTTCAATTAAGAAATGGTTATAATGATATTTGCCGTGAAATGGACATTCATTCATTCACAAATATTCATTTTTATTTGTCGTTTATAATTGGTATTTGAAAATTACTTATATTTTATGTCTCTACATTATTGTTATGAAAGATTTTAAAAAGAAATAAAAGAAAAACCATTTAATCGTAATCATCTTTAGTCTTTATAGTATTATGTTACAAACTTTAATTTCTTTCAATTTCTTGTACATTGTAAGTTGATGACAAGAACAAATGTAGATAACAAATCTTTTTTTTGTAAAAAAAAAATGCCATAAAGTTAATAGAAAAAAGTAAAATCTTTAATACGAATCTCATAGCATCCATCGAATTTGATATCCTGTACTTTCATGATTATAACTATAAAGGAAAAATGTTTGTTTTTCAATGGTCCACTTATATATTTGATACTCCAATTAATTCTTTTATTATTTACCCGAAAGCACAAAAAAGCATATCAGATCTTGCGTTACCGTCCTATATATTGATTTATCCCTACTGACTATTGTTTCAATTGGTGAAAGGTTTGCTAATGGCTTTTTTAACGTATAAGTAGGCAATTTATGTGCACAGATGCTCAAGCATATACATTTAGAGTCCACTGTAGTGAGACGCAGCTGGAAGGAAGAATCTTGACATTGTAAAAGAGAGTAAGAACAAAATATCTATGGGCTTCAAGAATATACCTATATTTGGGTATAGCCTTTCTTTTTACTGACCTGAGATGATCGGGATATAAATATAAGCTTATTTATATAAAAATAATCATGAGTCATTGAGAGAATTAAAAGAATCATTATTTTGCATTTTTAATTAACTTAACACATTAAATGCAATAAAATATATCAACATCTTTTGGTAAAAAGTAAAAATAATGTAATAAATTTTAATTATTTATAATGGAGAGGCTTGAGACTAAATGTTTGAAAATATATTTTATGTCATAGCTGTGAATTGGCATATATCAATAAACAGCTGCTTATATCTATATCCTTTGAGGTAAATAAAACGTTAAACCATACCCAATTTTTTCATAAATAATTTTTTTTACAATTTTGTACATCAGTTATTCGTTATTTTTAGTACGAATCATAATAACATATAATACCACACATATAAAAAGAGAGATTTACTCACCCATCCCTTCTCATCAAAGAAGGCCTCTCCCCCGTAGACAGTGCCGAAAGCCCCTTCTCCAAGCTTGCGGTTGAGAACCACACGATCCCGTCGGATCTCCCACTCGTCCAGGGTAAGTACGGAAGTGGGCGTTAATAAGCCCAGGGCTCGCATCCTTTCCTCTGTTTGTCGCATTTCCTCTCATATCTAAGGGGGATAGGAAGCATCATATATATATACATACTTAATGACCCTCATAAACACAAGCGTTGCTACAAAAAAAGCCAAAGCTACTTTGGTTATTATTATCTTGAAAGGCTCCATGGCGCTTTCAAAAAATATTTATGTTCATGGGAGCTTTAAAAACCTACTCATATGTGTGTGTAATCGAGTATATTTCTTGTCATTGGGCATATTAGTTACATTTGTAACTAGTCTAAAATATATAAATAAATAAAGAAACAATAAAATTATATAAAAAATATAAAATAAACTAGAGGCATATATACACTCAGAGAGTGCAAGCCTCCGCCGTCACGGGGTCCTTATGAGCCTTCCGAGGCGGATTTTAACGACTGGGGCGGTGTAGAGGGACGGGGGAGGGTTCCCCTCGATGGAAATTTCGAGAGGAAGACGCTCCCGGCACCCAATTTCACAGCACAGCGACATCTATTGGCAGAGTAGGCTAACTTGAAAAATTTAGTAGTATTTAGCTCATTTGGCACCTTAATTCTGCACTCAGAGATACCAAAATTTAATCACTTCTGGCTTTTGGCATTTCCAACAACTCCACAAAATCCAAATCCGTTCAGTACTTTTTGAGTTATCCTGCTGACAAACCAACAAACCAACAAAAACGCCAGTGAAAACAATACCTCCTTCGGCGGAGGTAATAAAAAACAAAATGCCCATGCAGAATGGATTATATGGGGACGCTGCGTCCAATGGCCCTAGCTGCGGTCCTGGCTGGATGTATAATGAAACATGATTAGACAAGTTATAATACTGATCACCAACTTATGTGAACATATTATTTGTTTGATAGACTAATTGTAATACCATAATGATGTTTCAACACAGTGGCATTTATTCAATCAAACCAAAAAGACATGTGAAATGCAGGTAATTGAAACATTTTGTTATTTTATGAGGAATATCTTGTTCTAAGTGTCATAGCTACGCCGTATTAAGATTCCAAAACAACTGTCCAATGTTTACGTTCCATCCCTGGCTATGTATTATTATAGTAACATATGTATGTAAACTTCATATTTAGTCATTCATCCATACCTACAAGTTGTATTTAATTCACTTAGTAGACTAGATATTTTTTTTATTAATTTTAATTGTGTTGAAATGTATAACTTTTTTCCAAATAATCAAATTTTTGTCAAGTTGAACATAGTCTTAAAATCCATTTATAAATAGGGACATCAAAAATATGGATTTTCTTGCAAACTCAGTAAAATACATATTTTTTTTCATTTTTTTCCTACGTCCCATAGTTAGAATGATGTCCCATTTATCGACATATATGAGAAAATATAGATTATTTTTTACTGTGATTGCTTTATTCAATTACTGTTAATAAATTGACTAAGATAAAGAGTCGTAGGTAACATGAAGAAGAGACAATTACATAAATCATTTTATTCTTAAGGCTTTTAAGCTATTTAAGTTATTTTTCCGGATTAAAAAGTCTATATAATATGTACTTTATCATGTTATTAGTGTGTATTAGAGATCAACCGACACGTCCCATAGTTTTTGCCACAAAAAATATGTTATGTCAAACTTCTTATTGCCATTTTCTGCCCAAAAGAAATACCCGTTAAATTTTACACGCCTTCTGTGATTAAAAGAATTTTGCCTCTTTTTACTAATATAACACCCGAAAAAGAAATGGAGGTTATTTGATTGAATAGATACATATATTACTTTTATAAAATAATATGTATACAAAAAATGTAATTAAAAATATTCAGAAAAAAAATCTTCGAACAAATCAAATTTTCTAAATATTATACTTTGAAAATGTACTTTGGGTTCATCGATTCATCGGTAAACCAATATATCGGTCGAACTTTGTTGGTTTTCATTATAAACATCTTTATAACGGAGAGTCAACAAAGATTCAACGTATTCTTTCCAATTGTAAGAATAATTATATTACATGATTAGATTGCCAAATAAAATTCCAACTTTTTTTTAAATATAAAAAATCATTGAATATTTGTGGGGCGCAAGATAAAAATCAAATACATATTGTTAATTACTTGCGAAGCAACAATAACAAAACATGGATATAATCACTTTTACGCAGAAAAAACATACCAATATTGAAGTGATGAATCTTACAACTTAATTTGCAGGGTTATTTCACCTGATAAAAACAATACCAGATCACAACACGATAACTATTAAAACACAACTGTTTTTTGGTCAGGGGATTTAATATATTCATGTATTTTTAAATGACTAATTACAACCTAATTTGGAAATTTATAGCATATTGGGAAAACCACAGAGATATCAAATTATTTGCATCGATATACTATAACAAATATAACTTTTTACATATTAAAATCGCCAATTACAATAATCTATGAAATTATATGAAGACCATGCTCTTCGAGACGAAAAATGAAAAGGAGACCAGATCCGACGCAGCCAGAATCGTCCCCAACCCCTTCCTCTGACAGGCAGATACCCTGGTATGTGCTGCAAGAACTGCCTGGAATAAAAGTCCCCAGTTGCGACATGCCAGGACGTGGAGAGCTGCCAGTGATGCAGCAATAGCTCTCGCCGAGGGAGTGGCGCTGTAGGTTACTCCGATCTCAAGGCATGTTTTCCCCAAAAATCGATGTAGTTTTTGTTTATATTTTATATATTCATATATATTATATATAGGTTTATTTATGTTTTGTTTTATTTTATTTAAAATTATATATATTATTTTAGACCAGCTACTTCGTGCTGAAATATAACGGATTACACACACTGCTTGTATAAAAGCAATCGTTGAATATTTGTAGAGCATGAAATATAAAATCAATAAAAATAATAAAAATATTTTAATCTTGCTAATCTATACAAATGTATTGTCGATTAAGATAATCCATTTGGGAAAAGGGTTATCATTGCAGAATAAATTAAACAATGCCTATATTCTAAAAGGCTAGGAAGAAAGAATCCCAAAGCATTATTCTGCGTTCCTGAATATCCATTTTTTCACGTTCTGTTTGAATAGAATGAGTACGATACAAGTGAGCGCGCGATAGCTTTAAGGCGTGCTCAACACTCAATGTTGAAGGCCCAGGTTCAACCCCCCAAATGTGATGGTCGGTTGTGGTCAACCTCATTGATAAGTTCTTAGATTCGAAAGAATTTTTTAAATACTATAATGTATATTTATATACACACAGATGTGCAATTCTATCGGACTGAATGGGCAAAAAAAATGACGACGAGGAAGTTCAGTCCTAATAATTTGCTTGTTAATCTTAAAGCGTTAAAGTAAAGTGGCGCATGCAAGGAAAAAGTTAACAAAGAAAAATTTGCCAAAATTTTGGTTATTTCGTTTACGTTAGATGTCGTTTGTCCATGAAATTACGTCACAATCCTATTTAAACCGGTTTAAAGAGATTAAGTTTGATGATTTGAAATATATCAAATCACTACGTCTCCAAATATAAATATCAAAAGGACTTTCTTATTATTCTCAAAGAGCTCCAGCATCAAAGTGCTCCTTACGGACTAAAGAAGAACTAAAATTTTGGCCAATTCCTTTTGGGAAAAAGGAACAATTTTATATTATGCAGGCGCTACTTTACTATAATTAATCTAAGCAACTTGTGAAACCTTAATCTGAGTGTTATTGAAATGAAAAGGAGTATATAAATATCTTCATGGCAAAATAACACTTGTTAACTGATTGTTATGTATGTAGCATCTTCTTAATCCGTAGCCTGAGCTTCGTATATCCCAGTATAATATAAGATAAAGATGATGTCTTGATGCTTTTAGCTATTTCAGGGTAATGATGCACTTGGAGATATAATTTTGTAAGCTTTTATCCTTATTTTAAATATAAGGCTTTATTCCCATGCCTGCTAAAAATTTAATTATTAATACACATCATGTCATTTTGTTATCGTTGAAATTAGTAGTAGACACATAAGGCCAAAAAGGGAAAAAAAATTGAAGATATTTTAAGTTATGATGTGTATTTATGTTTTTAAAGCACATTTGCGTTGAGTTTTATGTAAATATCTCATTTTTATTAATTTACATAATAAACGAACTGGTTTGAAAGAAAAAAAGGATTAACATTTATTTATATTTATATATAGTCTAAGGATGTACTTTTAATATATATATATATATATTAATAAAAAACAAAGTTTTTAGCTTCTAGATACACTTACTTACGGTTAATGCCATATAAGTTACGGTCTGTTCATTATGGGATCTAAGCAAACATTACGACAATTTATATATCTTACCTTCGTTTCACAAGGACGAAAATAAGGAGTATGAAACCAAGAAGAGTCCCAAACCCCATGAGAAATGCTATGCTGATGGCGTGCTCACACTCAATGTCCAGTGAGGTTGCGAGTCCCGATAGAATGGAGCAGTCCTTGGCATGGTCCTTGGGCTTGCGACTATCCGGGGTTTGCCATCGGAGCTTGTGGGCATTCCATTCGATGAGGCGTCCCTTGATCCCAGTGGAGGTTTGTTTGTTATACTCCGGCTCGTAGACTCCGATTTCATGGGTTTTGTTGCCGAACCATTGAATTATCTAATTTAAAAAGGGTGGATAATTTTAACATATGATATATTTTTTATTACATTGAATATAAGTAATTTGTAAACCAAAACTGTAATAAAACAAATCATTTAGAATCTCTGCATTACCACATGATTTATTTTTTGCTTCTTTGGATTAGAATGAATATGTCAAAGTATTATAGCAATTAAATTACTCAATCACAACAGGAAAAATATCAATGAGGTCGATACATTTCGATCTTCACTTCTCGGAAAAAATAAAAAGTTGAGCACGCTCTCACTGAGTTAATGCGTTCCCTTGCCACATTTAATACTTTAAATTTTTTTTGGGACGTTGCATGCAAATAGGATTTTTTTATAAAATATATCCATGAAGCCTTCTTTTCAAGAACATTTAATTACTGTTAAATAAATAATACAGCATCGTTTGTGTTTCCAACTAATAAAATAGTATATCATTGTATATCATCACTCTAGATCAGTTTTTCAACTTTCGTTAGTTTCTTTCGTTGAAAAATCCTGAGGAATAAAGTTTTCTTATGATAAAAACCTATATTCAGAATATTATTTTTTATGTCAATATTTGTTTTTGGTTGAGTAAAGTTGTTATGACAATATTCCTTTTCTTTGGCTCCTAAAGAAACTTCTCTAGACAGATAATTTTAATTTCATAATAGCTTCCAATGCTATTTTTCTTAATTTTTCAGATTAATTATTTATTTGATCCGTGCTTCAGTCATACATAAAATTACATTTATGTTTCGATTGAATAAGACCTACAACTATTAATCCAATCAATCTTTTTAATGATATTGCTGAATAAGAACTTTCACTATCGTAAAATTAACTTGTGCCATCACCAGTGAGATTTGAGCAAGTTTTACCGAACAGAATCGCTAATTATAAACCAGCGATATAAACATTTTATTTAATACTCGCATATTTGGGCGCCTACGGCGCCCATATGTTCGCCCTTCGGGTATGGGTAGGTTTGGAGCTAGTTTGTGAGTGAATCAGACCTTAAAGAATATAAGAGAGGAGAGAGAAAATAATTTTCGGTTTTGTACAAACATTCTTCTTAAAAAGTTTGACTTTCTACAAAGAATATGTTTTAAGTTACATGAGATGCTTTTTTCTATTTCTCTAACTCCTCCTCCTTTATTTCTTTTTTCCTCTCTTTACCCTGAAACGTAGGTAGTTCAAATCATACCAGGTCTGATTTTTTTCCAGTTCTGGTCCTAAAACTTTGCAAATAGTTTTATTAGGTCCGTCTTGACCCTAGGATTCCATAGGTACCTTCAAAGTTCAAATCTGAACATAAATGTGGGAGGAGATAGCGTGCGGACATACAGACGGA
Organism: Caligus rogercresseyi; assembly: GCA_013387185.1. Taxonomy (NCBI): domain Eukaryota; kingdom Metazoa; phylum Arthropoda; class Copepoda; order Siphonostomatoida; family Caligidae; genus Caligus; species Caligus rogercresseyi. The sequence goes on from CP045894.1 coordinate 5,598,737, forward strand.
CAGAGATTAGTAAATTAATATAAAGATTTAAAAAAAAATGATATGAACTAAAACATATTGAGTTAAGTTCTGTAATAAACTCACATACATTTCAAATATATTTTTTACGACTTAAATGTGCTTTTCCAGATAAAGAGCGTAGATTTATAGATACCATATTTTTTAAATCATTCTGTTGGTTAATAATTTAAATTTATAATATATGTTTCATTACTTGTAGTAATAAAAATTTCAATCCATTGCTAATAGATTATATATCTTCCTTTAATGGTTTAAGATGCCTTTAAGTAAAAGAGCAATCATATATGTACAATTTTAAAATCGTCGACCTACAAAACATAAAGTGGACATATTTTTATTATTTTAAACCTTTCTTATAAAAATATAAAATATGTTATCAAAAATAATTTGTCATTTCCATCATTTAAAATTGTCGAATACTTCAATATGAGTAATGATTTGAAACTATTTTTTGCACATTCTTTTAAATTGCATTCATGGTTTCATTCTTATAACTTGTACATACTTCAAAATATATTCTTTTACAACAACCTGAGCAAGTTAAGCTGCGAAATTGCATTTACATGTAAAGTATTTAGAGTAAAATACATAAGGAAAACTTTAAAAAGTGAATCTACTTTAAGCATAAGTAGCTATTATGGAAGTTTTGGTTGCATTTTTAAATCTTATCATTTTTTTCTAAAGCATTAATGATTATTATTATTATAAAGTTTTAGACAAATTGAATTAGAGACACAATTAATTTTTTAATTGATTGGACGTATTTATTTTTTTCCTAATAGGTTTATATTGAGCTTCAAAGAAATGTGTTTTCACCATATAGATATTATATACATGAAAATTTCATGCTACAAAACGTAAATGCAACAAAATTAAATACAATCGCTTTTATCTTTTGTTTTCAATATATACAGGGGTGTGCAGGAGAATCTAGACTTTTTTTTAGCACGGAAACAAGATACTCATATCCAAGAACAAGACCTTTTAATTGACTTTTTCACATCACACAAATTTAAATGACTTTTCTCTTAATGTTCATTCAATCCAACTTCCTCCTTTCACAATAACAGCCTCCACACGGTGCCTGAACCTCCCAACGGCATGAGCCACCTGTTCCCTGGACAAGTTGGCCACTGCCTGGATGATGGCAGCTTTCAAGGAGTCTACAGTGTTGTGAACACGCTTGTTAGTGTCCCTCTCAAGGACGCCCCAAAGTAGTAGTCGCAGGGGTTGAGGTCAGGGTTGCTGGTGAGCCAGAACTCCTTTGACCAGAACATGTCGAGATTCTCTAAGCACCAGTTTTGCACCAAATTGGACGTGTCGTCTTTCTTTCCGGTGTTAGAAATCCTTCCTCGATGTCCTCCGACTCCTTCAAGGGCTTGGCAATGCTGTAAACAGTAGCTTTGGGGAATTTGAAGAAGTCGATGATCTCCATGGGCGCACGGCCGCAACGGAGCGCCACAATAATGACCGTCCTTCGCTCAAGTTCCGTGGACATTTTCAATCTTTTTGTTATTAAACAAAGCTCATAGGATATACTAACCATTTCATACATTTTTAAGCTTCTACCCTAACTGGTTTCTGAGATACAAGTACTCAAAGTTAGTCTAGATTCGCCTGCACACCCCTGTATATGTATTGTAAAATTATTATAACAATAAAATGATGATTTTTATCCGTTGTATCAAACAAATATATTGTTTTTCTTTAAATATAGTTTATATACTTTTTGTTATCAATATGGATACAAACGTGTAATTCTATGACCAATGGAAAGTCCTCATTGGCTACAAATATAAAAATGTCATCTACTACTTTTCTTACCCGGATATTAGAAAGCCGTGAAGGTCCATTGATAAAGTTGATCCTTCCCGTGACACCCTTAAAGTCGAATTATTGATAATTTGAACAAGCTTCTTGATGCTCCTCTCAGAATGAATGTCCTGGATGTAAGACTTGTTTTGCTTGATGAGTTGATCCAGGGCATAGGCATAGACCCAAATGGCGTCATAGACATATCCACTATACTTGTTCACACGATGAGGATCAAAGTGGTTTCTTTCTAATTGATTCTTGAGATTCAGCCTCCACTGCTCCACGGTTTTCTCCGGTCTGCATTCGGTCCTCAGGGTCGGCATACTCCACATGGAGTACGGATAAATGACCGCTCAATGCCTGGAAAGAGAAGAGAGAAAATGATTTATTAAAGGAGGGTTCAAGTTGACATATTATGCCTGATGCCACTGTAGAGACACCAAGAAAGTTATTTTTATCTTTAAATCAAGTTTAATTTTTTAATACCTATTTGGTTTGATAGAATTGCATCCGATTGGATATAAATAAGCATTATAGCATGTAAATTAGTCTATCGAATCTAGGATCTTATCAATAAAGTAGCTTAACATAAATGATCATCCCCTCTCGGGAGTATTCGAACCTGCACCCCCAAAATTGAGAGTTAAACAAGTTATTGGATTATATGTAATAGAGTGCCTACATCACCGACTTATATAATAACTAGATGAACAAGTGACTCAATAAAAAGGAAGATCTATACTCGAGTAAGCAACTGATAAAACAAAGAAGAGGAGGAAAAAAATATTATTATCCTATGTGCAGGCAAAGTGAGTAAATAAATGAATAAAAATGTAATAACCAGTGACGTCATTATAAGGGACTACTTTTTCTTGAAACATATCATAGGGTGACATATTGAGGGATTTCCTTTTTCCTTTCCCAAGACAGCTTCATTATTTCATCATCACCAAACGGGGCAGCCATTTTAATACCCTATATGTATTCAAAGAATTCTTAAAGCAGACTAAATTTTTCTTCTATGTTGAATATCCAGTTAAAAAATATATGTTTGTGTTTGACATATCTTGGGGGACAATGGAAAAAGGTGCAGTTCATTTTCTAATCATAATTTTATGATAACGACGAGGGATATTCTTATTATTATCATTATGACCCTTATTATAAGCAACCTGACAACGAAGCTACAAATAATTTAGTGTCTCCAGAAAAAAAAACTTACCAGCAATATTATGAAAAATAATTGATTAATTTTTTGGAAACCAACTGTTCAATATATATATATATATATATATATATATATATATATATATATATATATATATATATATATATATATATATATATATATTATATATATATATATATATAAACGCAAAACAAACTTGTCACGTCCAGGACATAATAATAACGAGACTAAGAAGACTTAAGGGCCTTGGGTCCTCTTATTAGGACTGAGTTTATTATAATAAAAAATATATTAATAATAATATGCCATCCTCACTTCGTATCTTTCAAATTATCTTACAACGTTAATTTGTAAGTTATATATATATATACATTTTTGAACTTAAGTGCAAAGAAAACTTATTCAAGCAATATAGTCATGAATGAAAACACTCAATCCATGTGCCAAGTATCATATCACAAATAAAATATCAAAAAGACCTTATTATAAAAATTATCATTTCATAGCTCGTCAAATGCAAGGATCATTAAAATATATATTCAAATAGAAATGACAAAATGTGAACAGCCTCATAAATAATTATTAATAATAATGAAAAGAGAAGCTTTAAACTTATTATCCCTGGTGCATTTAAAACCTTTATTGCTTCTCCTAAAAATGGAGATCTAACCCCATAATATCTTATCTATAAGCTGTTTTATACATGACGTAGTTGGTAGATGGGTTTAAACACATTATAATCCACCTTTTTTGTTACAGTTTTTAGTACAGACGTCATGAATCCTCCTTGTGATTGATGTACAAAAAACTTGAAATGGATCAACAATATATTTAAGAGTAAAAATGCAATAAATGAATTCAGGCATTTGTATTGAATGAAATGTAGTTTTCGTTTCCAACTTAATGGTATTTTTTGACCTATTTACGTTGTATGTTTTCCATACCAAGTTATTGACGAGGGATTACGAAAATGCAACAGCCAAATTCAGTTAAAATAAGCCACAAGAAGAAGGCATTTCTAGCATTGGTTCTTCACGGACCATTTTTCTCATAACATAGTAAATGTAAAAGATTGCAATCTCATAATGGAAAAACTACAATGGGTCTTTTAACCACCTTTGATCTACAAGAAACATAAAACATTGCATGTAGAGGATGATGAAAGCACTCGTTAGAGATAATTTTTGTATTTGTGTATATATATTGTATGTTCAAGGGATCGGGTATATATGCAAATACAGTTAATGTGCAATTATATTTGTTGTAGCATAATAAAAAGTAACTCATTGTGCAGCTGTGTTTAGTATTTTAACATATTATAGGTATTGAAGGCAATAGTAATTTTAAAAAGTCTAAAACTTATTATATATTTAATATGACAATAAATATTTCAGCATTACATGTTTTAAATATGCAATTGATATTGACATAGTTTATATCTCCTTTTCTTGTGGCTGTTTTATACTTAGCCTTGATATAACTTTATTATAAGTACAATTAAAAATACAATCAAAGTACCTGATCACAGTGGTCACTTGCCGACAGCAGGCACATATATTTTCACAAAAAAAGAAAAAATAGTTATTTTTTCTCTTTTATTTGTTTGTAATTTTTTTGGATTCCTTTGAGTGACTACTATTGATAGGTTTGAATGTTAAGGAATGATCTCAATGGTAAAAATGTACAAAAGCACACATTTATTGCAACTTATATCATAAGCAGTGTTGGTCGAATATTACTTTAAAAGTAGTATGTAATATACTACTTTTTACTGCGTAGTAATATTTAAAAAAATATTAGTTATTACTTCTCAAAATAATATACTACTTTACATTAGATATTACTACTTTTTTGAGCATTCCGAAACAATAGTAAGTAAATGCAATTCAAACAGGATTTGTAAAAATCCTCACCAAACCTAGTTAGCATTTTTATGCCCACTGGGTGACGTCGTCACCTAATACATTCACAGTTCATTAATTTTCATCAAAAATGTCTGTCGAATTTTTTTTTTCACGAAAGTAATATGTAACTAGGATATTACATCTTAGTTATTACTTGAAATTAATATCTAATATGTGTGTTCTCTCTAGTTAGTCGCAGTAATATAACTAAGTAATATATTACTTGCACGCGCGTTAGGAAACAACACTGGTCATAAGTAAGCCACGAGAGTAGTGACGACTTACCTCTCTCATTTGTGCCGTAGAGCAGTTTGGAAGGAAGTGATGATCTTTTTCGGATATATTTCGAGAGCGATTACGAAGGGAGTCAATGTCAAACCAGTCATACTGGTACCAGGCGGGTAGAAACCAAACAAAGCCCTGCTTCTGTGTCATTCCCAGCTTATATGCCTTGCAGATGATCAGGCGGGCAGCCCGCTCAAAGAACTCTCCGATGATGACCCGGGCCCCTCTTTCCTTCAAGTCGTTCAAATACTGCAATAACAACAAAAAGGAGATAAATATAAGTAAAGCTAACAAAAAGGGAATCAATGTAATCATATCTAATTATTGTATTTGGCGTCTTCATATATATATATATATCTATACAGTTTCTAAACTAACGCGATAGCCGTGTGCGTTAAGGCGTGTCCAACTCTCGATGTGGGGGGCGCAGGTTCGAATACTCCCTATTGGGGATGGTCATTTTTGGGCCTACCTCATTGATAAGGTCCTAGCTTCGAGCAACTAATTTTAATGCTTTAATGCTTATTCATATCCTGTCGGAAGCTACAATTCTATCGAATCAAATAGGCAAAAAAAGATAATATCTTTGAAAGCGATGGTTCAAAGCAAAAAGTAGCAGATGTCATCATACAATAAAGTATCACTTCACTTGAGGCTGCCAAGGAATAAATCAATTCAGAGATAAGAATATCATCCTTAAAAACCCAAATAGCCTTTTTCTTCATAGGCTTACATTAATATATTTTACGAATCAATTGTATGGAGTCCTCTTATTAACCAAATTAATGTTAATTGAATAAAGTAACCCTTCATACTTAATATAAAAGGTTTTTTATTATTTCATCATATTCATTGACAATTTGATCTTACTAACGGATGTAAAAAATAAAGAAACATTTTGTCAAAATAAATAAAGAATCCTGTTGATTGACAGGTTTTCGTGAACAACCTTTTTATATTTCCAATAAAAACTAATCATAAGCTAATATATTCCCTTTCATAGATGAAAAGTCATTATTTATTTATTATATATGCATTTACACAAGTGTCAGAGAACATTTGATGATTATTTATTTTGGATCTAGTTTCGGACTTGTTGAATTACTTTGGAATTTTAAGACTGAAAAACAGTGAAAAAAACTCAAAGAAAAACAGTGAAAATAGATAAATATTAAGTAATTGTTAAATTGTATATGATTGTAGTGTAATTATTCAAATATACATTATTTTGAATATTAGTTCAATTGATTAATTATATGTACACCTGTCAATCATGTATTTGTTTGTTTAGATTGATATTAAATTGTAATAGGCCTTTTGTTGGTGTTATTTAACCCAATATGATTGAAAGGTGATTGTTTTTCATAAAACTTTGACTGGAGGCAATGACACGTTTGAGAAAGAGGATTTTTTTTGTACCGAGGGAATGATTGAGCAACTTCTAGATGCGGATCAGAGTGATAAAGATTTGGAATTGATGATGAGGACCTTTCATCCATGATATAGAAAAATAAGAGCTTATCATTGAATTTGATTGTATACAGAGTTAATACCCAAATAGCAAATGTGATGATGCTTCACAATAACAAAACGCGATTGGAGCTTTGTAGTGTGGAAAATCAAAAGTTATGATGCTCCATGCCTTCCTGATCCTCTACCTTATGCTTGTGGGAAAGTCGATTTATCGGATGTGCTTGAATTTCCTGAACCTATTATTATAATTATTTTGGAAAGGGCTTGTTAATTCTCAAAATTGTTGAAACAGATATTGTGCCTCAATCTATTCTTTATGCAAATCAACAGGGACAACGTTTTTCACAGAAGAAATGAAGATTGGCATATCATTTTTGATGTCTTAAACGTCCGACCAGAACTACGAAAGTACTAGAGCAAAGATAAGGATCTGATGAAAGTAGAAAATTCATGAACAGGGACAGTATTTTTACTTTAGACGATACTTTCACTTGTTTGACCATTCCAATGCACCAAACAATATGATAAACAACATGATAAAGCCCGAAAGATTTGTCCTCTATTTAATACTTTCAACAATGTCTTTATGAGTGTGTGTCTTATCACCTACTCCTAACCAAGCGATTGATGAAAGAATGTTAAAGTTTCGTGGGAATAAATGTCATGAAACAATATATGAAATATAAACCAATTCAAAGAGGATTTTAAAACTGGTGCAAGAATGACACCAATAAGGTTTGATATTTACGTGGGAGGAAAAGAAAACACGGAGGTCGGATTGAGTGAAGGTGTTGTTCTAAACCTAAGCCGCTCGCTCACAAAATTGAACGAAAGACTCTTCAAGGATAATTTCTAGTCTTCATTCTCTCTGAAGCCAAAAGCTCATATTATATTTTCAACATACACAGGCAGGAGCAATCGAAAAGATCTTTCAAACATCTTATTCCTAATAAGTCGATAAAAAGGGGTGAAATGGACGGCCGTGTAATGGGCTATTCTGTATCAAATGATTTGACAATCGCTCTGTCATAGTATTATATACAATTGACAACCCCCTCGAGATCACGTCAGTTGAGCGAAGGATGAAAGGCTAAATGAGCAAAGTACTAGTCTCATTTAGAAACTGATATGCAATCATAATAAAGGTATGCGTGGCCCAGACATCATGTACCAGATTTCTATAACTCCTATGCAGGTGACCATAGTATCCTGTAAAATATTACCTCCATCTATTTTATGATAATTTAGATATTTATCATATGATTTCATATTTCAGGAACCTTGACTTACAACTATGGGTTATGACGAAAAACGCTACTGGAGCTTAGAAGATCGGTTGCATGCTTCTCATCATGAAAGAAAGCTTTAAGTTTACACTTAGAAGAAAAACTACATCCAACTGCCATGATATCAGAATGATGGAGAAAGCTGGAAGATTTAATAACATGCGCTACTATACAAACAAAACAATATCGCAAAACATACATAAAATACTTGTCTACTAAGGATTTTTCTCTGCCTTGTGAAAGTTTTGAGAAAAAACCCTGAGAGAAATAGGTCCTTTTAGGTTTCTTCAGTCCTTGTGGGTATCACAAGAACCAAAATTTCAAACCTTCATAGCTTTTGATTAACTTAATATAAGTTTGTAGAATTTTACCCATAGTATTTATTTCATTAAAAAAACAGATATAATAATATCTGGGTAATCAAAGCAAGCATACACTTTTCGGTATCAAAGAAATAAGGATGACACACAGGAGTCATTTTTTTACTTCATGTTGATTTATAATTTAGAAAAATATTTAAATCCTATTGCAAATATGCAATAAGAATAAAATTAAAAATACGAAAAAAACAGAAGCAAAATAACAGACGAAACTTTGCATTTTGGTGACTTTAGAAGAATAACCTTTTTTCATTGATCACATCAAAGCCTTTTATTGAGTTAAAGTTAAAAAAGGTATGTCTATAAATTTTCATATTCTTGAAGCCTTGATGCTTTCACCTTCTATAAAAATTCCACTCTTCCATAAAAGTATACTATAAAGATATTCATGGTTTTGAAAGGAAATAACTGAATAAAAGATGCTAAAAGCATTTCCTTGTATAAAATTCAAAGAACGAGAGGGAACTTTAATATCCCATTTTACCATTTATATTATTCTAACTATGATTTTGTGTGGATGATTTTTTCCAAAGAGAGTTAATAGTCCAATAAATTGACGTTTATCCTTGAAGTAAAGTTATTTTCTTTTTAGTTTTTCCAACTTAATAATGTTCTTTTTCTTGAAGATTTAAAAATCTACATGAATATATTATATAGTTATATATAA
>CP045894.1:5607856-5658998 GCA_013387185.1 Caligus rogercresseyi
GCGAAATAGCCCAGCCCCCTCTATCTCGAAGAAGTGAGCAACTAAAATAATAATAAATAGACCCCACAAAGAAACCTTCCATTAATTCACGGTTTTTTAGAGACAAAAAAATGACCTCGATCATTACTTATAATGTAAACTCCATTGCATCGGGGATTCGTGCCAGAAAAGTGTTTGGCTATTTAAAAAGTTATAATTTACCCGATGTTCTTATCCTCGTTGACACCCGAGTTGAAGACATCTCAAGTCTCTCCCATCTTCTTCTCCTCCGTCACATAATGTTTTTATATCCCACGCAACCAAATATTTTACTCATCCCTCCAGAGGTGTCATCGTTTTAATAAAGAAGTCATTAGAGCCTGTTCTAGTTGCCTCAGACCCTGATGGTAATTTATAGTTGTAAATCTTTTATTCTTAAACAAACGAACAACTTTATATGCCATATACGGGATAAATTTTAACGCCAAGGATTGGTTTTCAAATATTTTTAAAGTACACCCTCCCCCTCAGGAAAATGAACGTCTAATAGTGGGAGACCTTAATATCACTCGAGACCCAAGTAGGGATGCTCAAGGATATAAAGGATCAAACAATAAAATAAATGCAACGGACCTGGAGGATGTAATTAAAAGCTGGAACCTGTCTGACTTAGGGTTGACCATTCACGGCATTGCACCAAAAATGACCTTCCACACTAAAACCAAAGCCAAGAGAAATATATTTAGTCGCCTTGACTATATTTTCTCCTCATATAGAGTTTCCAATCTACTTCAAGACTTCAAAGTTCTGCCATGCTATATTTCCGATCACCATCCCGTTTATGCATATTTTCGTCTCCCTTCAAAACCCTTAAGATCTGAATGGAAACTAAATGTTACTCACTTGGAATCGCAGGAGTGTTGTAAGGATATACTTTTAATGATTAAAAAAATTGAAGAATCAATGAAAAAGGGACTTATTTCATCGTGGGACGCCCTGAGAAAAATTGAAACATATGCCAAGTATATTTTTATAAAAGAAGGAAAAAAAGAAGCTGAGGAGAGGAGCATTATCAAATGTAAAATTAACAATTACAAGGATTCCTGCCTAGAAACAAACAAGGAACTAGAAAACCTCCTAGAATATGAAAATAGAGGAGCAATGGTACGATTAAAAAGGAACCTGATCAATCTTAATGTGAAAGGCAAAAGTTCTTTCAAGCACCTTGAAAGGTCTGATAGTAGGAAAAAACTAACCCAGCTAAAACTTCCTTCTGGAGAAATAACAAATGATCAACGCGTAATTTTAAAGGAGGCCCGGAGCTTTTATTCTAAATTATATAACTGCAACAGTTGTTCAGAAAAATACGTATGTGAGTTTTGTTATTCCTGGAGACTCACCAAGGATGTTAAAAAATGGAAACCGCTACTGACTTATGAAAATAACAATGGTTCTCTTTCGGAGGAATTTATGGGCAAAGAAATACAATACGACTCTCCCATCACACAAAATGAAATTTATACTTTCATCAAAGGCTATAAAAAGAAATTTAAAACTCCTGGTCCGTCCGGATTGCCTTTTGAATTCTATCAATGTTTCGCTGATTCCTTGACGCCGATCCTTGAGAGAGTTTATTCCGATGTCTTTAAAAGAGGATTTGTTCCGGATTTCATAAGCTCTGGACTTGTAGCTCTAGTCCTTAAAAAAAGAAAAAAGGGTGAAGACATGAAAGATTACCGACCAATCTCTCTTTTGAATACTTCATTGAAAATACTTACTGGAATAATGAACCAGAGAATAAAGAGATTCCTTCCTAAGATTATATCCCCTAACCAAAAGGGCTTTATGCATGGACGTCACATCGAAGACTGTCCTAGGTCCATTCAGGATGCCATTGATCACTGCATGGCCCATCGTGTAAATTATGCAACACTGATGGTAGATTTCGAAAAGGCCTTCGATACACTTTCACACAAGTTATATTAGAGCAACTCTATGGATATGGCTTCTCCGACAACTTCGTTAAAATGATATCGTCCATACTCCGTAATGCTTCCTCAAGAATCCAACTTCCGGGAGGGCAGGAAACGTTTCATCTCCATAGAGGAGCGAGACAAGGGGACCTTTTATCGCCGACTCTCTTCATCATTGCCGTCAACGGACTCTTGGAACGCTTGTCTTCAGATGGGGAAATTCAGGGCATAACCACGGGCAGTACGACTCTCAAATCCTCTATGTTCGCCGACGATCTTACACTCTGTATGTCCGGTTCTGTAAGTAAATTAAAAAGTTCATTAAAAAAAGCTCTTGACATCATTGAGGATTTAAATATCGTTCTGGACTGATTATAAATACAAAGAAAAGTCAAATCATTACAAATTGTGAAGACTCGTTAAGAGAAATATCAAATGACTTGGCCTATGTTAACTCAACAGATTTGCTTGGAGTGAGTGTTTCTACTTCAGCGAATGAATCCGATAAAATAAATAAAACAAAATCTTGGAGTCACTGAGGAAAAAAGTCTTATTTTATAGAAACACTCCCCTTTCGCGATACGAGAAACTTACTGCTTGGAACCGCAACATCTTCCCAGAAATTTTCCATATATTAAAGCACATCCCATTCTCAGGAAACTTTTGCGAAGAAATATATAAACTTAGGGATAGCCTCATATGGGGAAGCTCTAGACCATATATTTCGAGAAAGAGACTCAACTCAAGTGTCTGCTCTTGGGGTCTTGGATCCCTAAGTATCGAATTAATGTGGAAGTCATTGAATTTATCATGGTTGAGGCGATTTCTTTTAAGCAATGATTTTTGGGCAGAGAGAATCAAAAACAAATTCCATGATGTTATAGGACGGCACTTTTGCGACAGAATTTTTATGGGCCCCTCAGAGCTTTTAAAAACTCTTAAGCGGTGTGGCTCTCATTGGAAGAAAATGAGTAGGTCATGGGAATCAGTCATGGATAAGATCCTTCCTCTCCTTGGCGTAAATGAGCCATTAAATAAAAACAGTCGTTTTGATAGTGCCTCGGAATTTTTAGAAGAATGTCAAGCGACTTCAATAGGTCAATTCATTCAAGATGAAAAGGTTCTTAAAAACTATATCCTATTCTTACGAGTTAAGAGATATTGCAAACCTTTATCGTTTGGAATAAACATTGTAGGTCCGCCCATTCCATTTTATATAGCTATTGGTGCTCTAACAAACCAAGCCATTCGGAGATCCCTTATAGACACGCGAAGTCCAGGCCCATCTGCGATAGTAAAAAGACGAAGAGAAAACCTAGGATGTGAAAAAGAAATGTCATTTTTAGATCCAATAATTATTATGCGAAATACATACACCGACTCAAGACAAAAATGGCTGAGGTACCGGCTAGCCACTTCCTCGCTCTTCTTGAGTAAATCCAGGGCGAACCCAGAAGATCAGGTCTGTCATTGGTGTAAAGAAGTGAAGGAGACATCCTTCCACTTCTTTTACTTTTGTCAGAAAATCCTCCCAGTTATCCGTGCCGTGGAAGAAGAAATAGTAAGAGCTTATGGAACAACACTGGAACCGTCTGATTGGCTAATTTCTACCTCACCTCGATATGGGAAGGCCTTCCATATAGAGCATATAATCTCCTCGGTGCAAGGGCTCCTCTATGCATGCAGGGTCAACGGAAGATGCATTCCAGCAGGGATACGAAAATACGTGGTCCAAAGCATAGAAACTCTTAGATCTGCAACAACATAGTCAACAAACAAAAAAGTTATATACAAAACACGATGTCACATAAATAATTATTTTAAGAGTTGATACAGCTTTGCAGGCTTTTGGTTTTATTATTGTTATCTTTTAATAATGAATTTACCTGTTTCCCTATCAATCTTTTAATACCCACCCTCATTTGTATTATACCTTTTTTAACATATCACAAGTCATTGTAATTGGATGTATTTGAAAATTGTATTGAAATAATATTGAATAATATATTTAAAAATAAAAAAAAGTGCAAATTTTAAAAACCACGGCTTCGAAGGATTGAAAACCAATAAACAACTTTCAAGTGAAAGCGGAACTTCCAATGTTAAATTTGACCTATCTAAGTCATGTGCTGTAAATTTATTTTGGTTAAGAGCAGTTCTCTCGAGAACAACAGGATCTCCAAATCTCTTGATAAAACGGTTTTTTGTCCTTGTTTTGGTATATAAATAGATTGTTTTAATCCGATAAATAAACAGGATGGATCTCCATAATACCCTCTGAATCGATGCTAAAAGGGAGAAAACTTTCCAAATCTGAATTTGTTAAAATGTCCCATGTGAATCCAAATTATAAAATTCCGTCGGAAGTGAAGTACATTCTCCAGTCTTGTTCATGATACACGCCATTTTTTTCAACTATTTACGTAGTAGGTTGGAAGAATATAACTAGGAGACACAGCTCCCCTATAAATTTTTAGGGACGTTTTGGGCGGAAGATAAGATTTGTGAAAAAGTGAAGTCAGCCAAGACTCTTCTTCTTTGATTGCATACTCGGCAAGTGAAGGAATCGAAGGTCGCCCTATAAAACAACAGGCACTACACGTGTATTTAAAGATCGATCCTTTTCATTATGAGAGATGGCGCCATTGTTCAAAGATCGATACATTTTTAATTCATTTCCAACCAGTTAGACATAGACAACACCATTTTCATCCACTCTATACCAAGAATGTTCACTGACTGTACAACCTTACAACTAGAGATCATAACAGAGGGGTCTGGATTCCACGATGCTAATGGCAGTATGCCTGTTTTTTTAGTATTCATTCCAAGACCGGACTTCAGTTCGAATTTTTTGAAAGAAGGACAATATATTTCAATTCTCTTGATGAGTTGAGCTTCGGAGCTGGCTTCGATCATCATAGTAACATCATCGGCATATAAATCAATCAATGTCTCCCATTATTAAAAGATACACCAAAACCTATATACTTTCTCATTAACGTTCTTTTGAGTCATGTAGCGCGGATACAAACAGAAGAGGAGCAATGGGCAACCCTGTCTGCAAATCCTTTGAGTAAAATGGGGGCACTATTTAATCATCTAACGTTAAAACTGAAGAACCATGAAACTAATGACCTGATGGGGTTAAAAAACTTTTGGGAAAAGCTTTTTAATAGACTTTAAAACATGATCATGCCGAATGATCAAAGGCTTTACTAAAATCGATAGCTATTAAAGTCCTTATTTACATAAATTATGTTAAACAATTATCATCCAGTCCATTATTCATCCGAGGTGTGAAAGACTCGCCCTTACCGAAAAGAAGGGAAGAAAAATCGTTAGAGTTTTCTAAGCCGAAAAAAATTATGATTTTCACAAATTAATATTATTATATATATATATATTTATTTTAAAGTCATGAGTAATATAAAAATCTATATATTTTGTGAACATGAACATAAAATTGATGTGAGTACAGATGCTTTGCGTCATATAAAATGCAATATCATTAGTATCCCAAGTATAATAAAGCGAAAATAAATCTTTTGTAAGGACCATTCTTTTCACTGGTACTAATGACCTTTTACATTTGGGATTTAAAAAAATGCTTTTCATTGTTGCAATTGATAAATTAATGTTTAGTTCATAAAGAGTTAATTTATCAACTGCAGCAGTGAAAAACATTTTCACACTACCCCAAAATGAAAAATAGGTTATGAGTGACTGATAATGAATGGCCTTTACAAAATATGTCCTTGGAGCACATTTATGCCACTCACTGGGGCGCGTGAAAGGGCATCAGGAATCTTATGCTCCCGGCTACCCTGACATTTTACTAATACAAGACTTTATTGACTTTTTTCTTTTAAGCAGATGTATATAGCTGTTTATATAAATGTGCATTATATTTTAAGTCCATTGTCTAAACTTTTTTAAATATCGTCATAAAAATCTCAGAACAACAAACAGTTTATAATAAAAAATCAATTTTTATGCCAAGGGTCGGATATTTTGCTACTGAACAACTAAGAATTGCTCGAAATTCTTCTCACGACTGGAATTCCGTTAACCAATTTTTATTCAATTTGCTTTTGCAATTTGAAATAGTCATTTTTTAATATATATTTCACGACACTTTTCTAAAAATATTCATTACAATGATGTAATATACGAGTGAAAAAGGAGTTAACAATAAAATAATGGTGGGGGTATTAATAGATTATAAAAAAACAGGTAAGTGTAGTAATATTATAAAAATATTTAGACAGTTAAAATAAAAAACAGAAAACTCTAAAACTGGAATCAATTCGATTCTAACAATGTTAATATCAATAATAAATATTTAAAAAAACGACTGGAAAATAAGATAAGGTTTTAAAAGAGATGATTTGATGATTGGAATAATCATTTAAAAACACACATTTTAGGAAGGCTTGTGTTAGTCTAAGCGTAATTACCGGCGTAATAAAACTTTTCTTATATTTTGGCAATGTTACAAGTAACTACTTGCAATAAGAAGCGAAAACATTGGCAGTCATCAAAGGCATGAATTACAGTTTCCACCATTTTTTCCGAAATCCTTGCATGGAGCATTAGAAAATCCGAGCTGATTTGTAAACTGTTAAAAGTAACATAATACTTATTATCTAATATTTACTTAATTTTCTTTTTTGTGGGTGGTCGATCATTGGGTGGAATTTTATACTTTTTGAAAGATTATGAGTGGTGATAATATATATTATATATATAATATTAATCAGGTCGAGAATATCATTTCAGTATATAACTGAAAAACGAGGAAGAAGAGATGAAGTAATTCTGTATAAAAGTATCATAATCTTACCTGGATACCAGGAAAACGACCGGACACTTTTTTCTATACTAATAAAAACCGTTATTTCATTTGTCTACTCGTTCGTTTCCCAACAAGTATCAAACGATTCATTTTATTCCAGTGAATAATTAATGATTTTGAAGGCTCGATACGGGGTTTTAAGGGTCACTTCTGGGAAATTCATTTTCACCATATTTATTTTATTCACCAAAACGCTTCTTGTGATTTTTTAAATTTTATCTTATATCTGGAACCAATTTTCTATTGATGACTCAGAGCTGATACGATCTGCTTTGTACTAATAGGTTATTCCTGTAAAAATTGTTTTCTATATTTTTATTTTGTAGAAAATCATTTTCTTCGATTTCTTGTTAATGGTACGTTTGAATAGGGCAAAATTTTGTAAGAAGGATTTTGGGTGGATAATAAATATTTTTGAGTGGGTGGATGTTACCATAAAAATATATAAACAAATAAAAATCGATCCGTTTTATGTTTATTCGGTCCTTTATATATCCTGAACACTTAATTATTTATTGATCAACTTTTTTATGGATTTGAGTTTAAGATTCCAAAGAAGCGTTGGATCAAAGTGGACTTTTCCTTAACGCCTAGTAGCATCTGCTATATTTTTTTTGTTTATTTCACAGTTCATGGAATATATACAATACCCAAAGTAGAAGGTATATAATAAGATGCTAATGCGTAAAAAATACATTATTAAACATTATAGCTTAAATTTTTAGCATCCTAGCTGAGCAATCTAAAAAATAGCATCTGCTATATGTTCTAAATTTTATCTATTTTTTAGAGAGTGAGGGAGGAGAGGACAACTAGACATACTTAATGAAGTGCTAAGACATTGAAGGTTTATGTTAGGTTCAAATTTATAACATAAAATATTCAGAGTATATTGTATAGTTGACGAAAAAGTAATAAAATATTTCGAGGTTTATATGGTAAGTTAAAAATGGGTTAAAAAATAAGACAATTAAAAAATTGCTTTATTTTTTCAACACTGACAAATAAATAAAGTGATTTGATCCTTCATATTTAATTATGTGTTATATAAAAAAGGGGTGCGATAGCCGTGTGCGTTAAGGCGTGTTCAACTCTCAATGTTGGGGCGCAGGTTCGAATACTCCCGAGAGGGGATGTCCATTTTTGGTCTACCTCATTGGTAAAATCCTAGGTTCGATAGACTAATTATAATGCTATTATGATTATTTATATCCTGTCGGATGCTGCAATTCCTTCGAACCATATAGACAAAAAAAATATTTGTTTAATTACCTCCGCCGAAGGAGGTATTGTTTTCACTGGCGTTTGTTGGTTTGTTGGCTTGTTAGTTTGTCAGCAGGATAACTCAAAAAGTACTGAACGTATTCGAATGAAACTTTGTGGAGTTGTTGGAAATGCCAAGAAAACAAGTTATTAAATTTTGGCATCTCTAAGTGCTTTTTTAATATGCAAAATGAGCAAAATACTACTAATATAATAATGAATGGGGTCTCTATTCAGGGAGTAGGAAAGAACAAACGCTAAAAAATATTCATTGACGTATTATGTTCATATATCAGCTCAGGACTATGTTAACCCAGTGACGTAGCTTAAACTTCTTCCTCTTCCCGTCTCTGAGTGCTTTTTTAATATGCAAAATGAGCTAACAGAGAGGAAACAATGATTAGAGATGCAACTTATTTTAATAGTATGCCTTAATTTAATTCTTATAGAATAAACTAGACTTTTGTTTGAAAAAAAAAATCAAAATGTATCGCATTAGATAAATAAATTACAGTTTATTTGGTAAGTTATGTTAAAAACCAAAGACCCTTTTTATCCTGATGCTTCATTTTGGCAAAAATATATTTCACTTCAAGAACAAATTTCAAAACTAGCCATATAACACTAATCAACATCTTTAAAGATGGGAAGGTTGAGAGCTCAACATGTCGGTTTGAAACATTTCAGGAAAATGTCTAATGACAATTTTCAGACAATCGTTGAAGTAAAAAAAAAAAACAAGATCAATTCGGATTAGTTGGCCTCAAATTAGCCAAAACTGTCCTTTAAAAAGGAAATGGTTTGTTTATCAGCGCAATTAATTTGTTTTCTACTTAAGTACAGAAGTCATGTTCTGGTGTCAAACAAAATTATCGTTCATTGCGAAATTAGATGATGTGTACTTGATTCTCACATATTTTTATGTTTTAAAATAAGAAGGTGTATGAATGAACATGCTTTAAATCAGCAAAAACATATATAAATTTAGGTTTTTGTTTTATCCAAATTTATATTGCTTTGCAAATGCTCCATTGAACGACATAGATTGGATTAATGTTTGTCAAAAATAAGAATATTACGTATATGCTGAATTAATCTATTCAATACGCTCAAGTATGTTTACCAATGAATCACAATTTAAGAATGGATATAATAAAAGTATATATGGAATATGTAAAAAATGTTTATAAATACAAATATATAAAAATTGTTATCAACTTCCCCAATATTAGTGATTTTATGGAAAATTGTAAAATAATCAAAAAGTATTTATATCTGCAACAATATATGTTATTAATTCAGCATTGAACTAAAGATAACCCAAGGGAATTATTAAATTAAACTTAATTACAAACTCAAATTCCATCTTTGAATTCAAGTATCCTTAAACATGTATGCACACATTCAATAGTTTAAACTTTTGTAGAAATATCGTAATATGATATTTCCCAGGAAATGTAGAACAAACTTCTCTCAACAAAGTTTTTTCATCAAAATACAAAAAAAGAAAGTTATTTTTGCTTATTTAATGTCATAGAAGATTAATTGTATAATATCCTTTATGTACTTTAAAAACCACACCGATAAATTGAAAAAATAATATATATATATATAAATAATATATATATTATATATATATATATAAATATTATATATATATATATAATATATATAAGGGTTCGTAAGTAAAACGGGGACTGGTAATTAGATTACTATTTCACATTTAAGTTGAGATAATCTATATTTTTTTAACCCCAACTGGTTTGTCTGGTTATTGTTTATATTTTTTCAACACTAAACATCATCAGGAGTGAGCAAATGCAAATACGACATCTCAGATCTGCTTGATGCTGAAGTCAAGGTGGCAAGGATCAAGTTCATCGGCAAATGCTCCAGGAGCCTGGTTTTCATGGTGGCCGAGATGAAGAAGGATGGATAAGACCTTTGAAGGAAGGAAGGAAGGTAGCGAAGGGCACAACTTGAAGAGGGATTTTGAATTCCTGGCCAGATTGTCCCGCAGGCTTCTACAATATCATTCTTAATTGGAGATCGAGAAAAGGTGATCTTCAAAAACTCAACTATAAATATGTTTTTTTCGTTACACGGTTTTTCAATAATTTTTAAACATATACTTTTTATTCTCTGACAAGTTCGATAGTCAAAGTGATGATTCATATATTAAAAAAACATGTCGAAATATATTTGCTTTATCTAATTAAAATAACAAGTGAGAGTGGAGTAGACCATTCAAAGGATTTACAAATGAAGATATGAATGTAGGCCCATGAGAAGGGATAAATAGTACAATTTCGACGGATGATATTCTCCTCTCTGAATTGATGTTTACTGCTCTACAGCCATGCCAGTGATGTTTGGCCCACAATAAACCTTAATTTTATTACATAATGTTTGTAATTTCATTATTCCCTCTTCTTTGCGTTCGATCAATCAGGTTTAAAAACCCTACCTCGTCCCTGTCTTTAGTTGTATACCCCAATATATAAAGAGGGACAAGAAGAAAACTTTTAATATTGACTGATGTGTAACAACTAACAATAAATCTGTTGGGAAATATGGCCTCTTTTATACTCTATGACAATTCTTCTATTTGTTGTGGATAACAAAAGAAGAAAACTTTTTGACTTCTTAAATAAGCAGTCTCATAGGTGATCCTTACTTTTGCTTTCATTACAATAGACATAATCCTTATATCTTATATTCTGTTTTTGAAGCCTGTCTCTCAACTTCTTCCTTCTTCATTCATTGCTTGTTGTATTTATCATATCTTGATTTTTGTTTTCTTTTTGTCACTTCTCATTTGTCATTGTATTTTATTGGAAAACATGGTCCAAGATGCAATTGATTTGCAGGGAGCGACTCCTCTAACCATTATACGTACATAGGTATCAATGAAGGTTTACTCATTCGTCTATTATAAAATTGAAATAAAATAGCTTCTCCCCAATTGTGAGTTAAGGCTTTAATCTATTATAAAAGCGTCTCTTTAGGCATGATTTTTTACTAAAGGTCATTTATATTATGTTTGAATAATAGTCGATACATCTTTTAAAATGCTTGCAACTAAAAGGCCGCTAAGACGTTACAAAAATATATGCCATATAATTTTATAATCAATAAATAAACTAACAAAACATATGGACAATAAAAAAAGAGCCAAAGTATCTATGCCAAGTTATTTTTTAATAAAGCGTTTTTAAATTTAGCATTAATTTTATAAAGTCATTTATTATTTCGAAAACTACATAGTACATATGCATCTTTACGCGAATTTGTATTAGAGAAAGCCTTTGAGTTTCAGCCGTTAACTGATATAATTTGTAAAAACATATGTTTTCGTGCCATAACAATGCTTACAAGGAATATAGTTCCTAAGTTTTGTATCCTAAGTTTGAAAGACTATTTCTAACACTATAATGATTATTTATATCCATACGGATACTATTGTAAGGAGCAAAATATGCCTAACATTAGTTTAAAGGTTTATTACTGTATACCGTATACATACATATATACATACAATATTACAAAGACATAATATAATAGTCCAATACATGCATAAAATAAAGAGCGCGACCACACAAAGGGGTATATGCGCTACAACAGTAAATGTTAGTTCTAGTTTATAGTATAGTTTTCTTCAATATATATTTTTTTTCATTTTTTTACATTTCATTAATTTTAAAATACCAGACGTTACACATTCCATCAGTTGACTTTTTCCATTTGCTTAAGTGGCGAGGAAAGGTCCATGGCCGGTGTAAGCTTGAACTATAAGTAAGGCATTTGGTTGTACCTTTGAAGAGGTATGGCTCAGTTACTAGAGTTATCTGAGATGCTCGTAGTTTGAGATCAGAGTTGGCTGCTTTTGAATGTTGTGTATTAATATACGAACAACTAATCATTTTGGTTTATTTGTTGGTGGATCAACCATTTTGGCTACCTCCTCGAAGAATTGACCTATTGTCGACTGTTTTTTACTTCGAGGAGGTTCTGCCTAACATTAATTTTGATAAAAATAATTAAATGATCATATTTTTAATATTAAAATTCCATTGGGGAAAGTCTTATCAGAGCACAGAACGAAGCATCAAACCTCCATCTTGAACCCTTGATTTCAAAGTCACAATTGATATGAGATTGGATTTTGGTTTGTGGGCCATAATTTATTCTATAAAGCTACTTGTTCACCACATAAATATTTACAATAAGAAACCAATAGCTCAATTGTTTGGGATTGAGCAAATAGTGTTTAGGCTTCAGTATGCATTAAATTAGGATCATTTTTCTAGTTAAGAAGATTAAAGTTCATTTGTGATCTAAATGCTTTTATCCAATAAAAACTACCTAGCGTCAACAAAAAAGGAACTATATTATTCCCTATAAGCAATGTTCTAGTATGAAAACGTAGATTTTACAAATGAATTCAGTATGAGAATCGTACTTTAATGATTTCTCAATTTAGCCATACGATTTAAAAAAAAATATTAGGGTCGGTGATTAATTACACTGTATAAAACATTTTTTTATGTATTTGTGTTAATATCTATTTTTTGATAAATATTAAAAATCATGTGATCTTAAACCTATTTTAGTCAATTATGATTTTGCAAAGTTATTTCATGAGCGAAAATATTAATTACAATCCTCAGACATTTCAAAATGGATTTTTTTCTTGGCCAACAGGCGTAATTATATTTCAGAGTGAACAAAAATTTGATAACAGGAAAACAATCAAAACAATAAAATATACAAGTACAACAATTAAAAAGTATGTTATATAATACTAGTAATTTTTTTAATGTACAGCTTTGGTACATAACTTAACAATAGGTAAAGTCTTTGCTACATCAGGGTCCCTTGGGTATATAATTACTTCCGCCGAAGGAGGAATTGTTTTCGCTGGCGTTGGTTTGTTGGTTTGTCAGCAGGATAACTCAAAAAGTACTGAACGGATTCGAATGAAACTTTGTGGAGTTGTTGGAAATGCCAAAAGGAACAAGTGATTAAATTTCTCTAAGTGCTTTTTTAATATGCAAAATGAGCAAAATACTAAATGAAATGGGGTCTCTATTCAGGGATTAGGAAAGAACAAACGCTAAAAAAATATTCATTGACGTATTATTGTTCATATATCAGCTCAGGACTATGTTAACCCAGTGACGTAGCTTAAACTTCTTCTTCTTCCCGTCTCTGAGTGCTTTTTTAATATGCAAAATGAGCTAACAGAGAGGAAACAATGATTAGAGATAGAAATCGGGCGTGTGAAAGGGAGAATGTTTGAATGGGAATGTTGTGGGGATCGGCGGAGGTACACACTCTCTGAGTGTATATATGCCTCTAGTTTGTTGTACTTTTGTGATGATGGCATTGACTTTGATTCCTCTTCTCCGCGGTAGAAGGCTAAAAAAATATTCCCTTCCGATATCTGCTCCGAATTGCTCCTTTATAGTTTCTGAGACAGACTAAAAGATTTATCGAAGTGAAGTGCCCTTGAAAGAACTTGTCTCTCACCTCCAGAGTTCCCGAGAGGTGACGGTATTTCAACCATTTTTCTGACGCGGAAAGATACGTGTTTTTAACCACTTTGATGCTACCTTGTGCTTCTCTCTGGATACATCTTCTATTTAAGTAATTTTCAAATGGGTTCATGCATCTGTTTAAACTTTTTCTTATGTCAGCCGCAGAAGCGACTGATACTTTCATTTTTGAATGGTATTAAGGGTCTCTGGATAATTTTATTTTGGCCGAGGATCGTTTTAAATCTGTTATCCGCTATCTTGTCGATAAATGAGGATGACCAACACTAATCAGCTGCTATGTTACTAGATACTGTGAGTATATCAGGGACACAAATACACTGTGTTACAGGAAAGTTCCCATCTCAAGGAAACTTCATACTTTGCTGCAACTTCTTTGGATGCCTCACATTTTTATTCATCCTATGTGAGTAAAGGGAAATACATTTAAGGACCTTTTTAAAGCTTGCAAATCCTTTTTTTAGAAACTTCTCCAAAAATATTTTATAATATAATGATATATACAGACTTATCAATTTAATATAGAGTAAATGACGTTATATAATATCCGACAAAGACATTTTCATAAGGGTTTATTGATAGCATTATTTTATTGCTGCCTCAACGTATTCGTTTAAGATAAACTAAGAAGGCTAACTTTACAATTTAATTACGGGAAGCGATGGCTTTAACCTTTATGCGTACTTAAACATCACACGGGCAATATTTTAAATGGCGTGTTATTCAAATAAAATGCTGAAGCTCAATTTTGCCTCAAAACTTTAGCATACTTGAAAAATACAGCCCTTTAGCTTTTACTTTGAATGGTATTTTTATTATGTCCGAATATTTAAGTCTACATGATAAAGGAATTTAAAAGAGCGCAAAATAATTTAATACTTCTAGGGATTTGGGAAGTTTAATGTTCATCAGCTTTCATAGAAAATATATGTTTATGATATAATATGAAATAAACAAACATAACATGGCGCAGTCGATGTAGTCCCTGATGGTAATTTCCTTCGAAATAATTCCATAGAAGTCCAAAATTCCATACTACTCAGTTCTACCTTGTTCTCACTCCGACTCCGCTCGTCATCACACCGACTCATCGTCAACCTTCTAGGAAAACCCTTATTGCCTCATGTAATTCAGGAAGTCATGGATCTCAGTAAGCTGAAAAAGGAAGACATTGTCACGGCATACATAGGCGTAGGAGACAGGGGGCAAGGGGGCAACTGTCCCCCAAAATTCGGGTGAGTTCTCAAATTCGGGCAAATTGGTTGAGGTATTCGGGCATTTAAGTTGAAGACAAAATATGGAATTATGAAAGCAACCGGATTTTGAATTATAACGAAATAAATATAATGTAATGAATAATGTGTATTTACTCTAAAGAAAATATTAATCTACATAGCTTTCTTAATACGATTACTTTTTCACCGATTTATCAGTTCTTGTTAAAATTCGGACAAATTGAATGCTGCCCCCCCCCCCCCCCAAACCAAGCATCTCCCCTACGCTTATGACTGCGATGAAGAAGTCTCTAAGGAGCTTAAAGAGCTCAAAACCAATCCCCTATGGGTCACAAACCTTCTCCAGGCCCAAGTGGAACAAAACTCGACTCAAATACATCAGTTGATGAGTCAAGTTGCTTATCTCATCTAGTCGAGCCAATCAACCTCACATTCCACTGCTCAAACCTCCATTTTCAACAAATCGTCAATGAAGGATTAGTTGGAACACGTGCTCACGCCTTATAAAGGTTCATTTAATAGAATTTAAAGACAAAATTTCTATGTTACGCTCCAAATGTCCTTGAGCATGCAGTCCGCCTGGAAGTACGTTATCGCCACCGACAGTACAAAGGATAAAATCCTCCTCAAGAGGGAAAATCACATCAAAAGCAAACGCCACTTTGAAAAGATGAGCTGGAATTCGATCCTTGTACTCAAAAGAAGGATGAGAGTTTTGGTGAATACCGCGTCGCTATTTTCGATGTTGCCGAAAACGTACCCTTGTAAATAATCACTGCTCAAAATGTGGAACATAATGCCTTGATCGTCGCCTGACCGATCGAATTATTTCGGGCATTCAAGGTCAAGAAATTTGTCAAAAACTTCTGGTTTTAACAAATACCGAGGGATTTTGTTAAATCTCAGTTGGACGACATGGTCAAACAAGATATCATGAATTCTGTTACAAAACCTATGAAGTGAGTCCATCAACTAGGCGTAGTTCGGCAGTTCCTTGTTGACTGGTGTCTGCGTTAACAGATCCTCCTTGCCTCTAAGATGTAGCTCGAGTCTGCGGAGTATGTAAAAGATAAGATAAAATCTATTAAATAAGTTAACTTAACATGTACGTAATTTGGTATTCAGCTACTTTTCAATATTTTTGGGTACCTCAGTACAACAATTTATTTTACATCAAATCTGTTACATTATAAAAAATTACATCAAAACATCAACGATTGCATAACATATTAATAAAATCACTAAAATACTTAACAATGTTATCTGGAGGGTCCATTCTTGAACAACGAAGGTTATATATAATTAATTGAGTTTTTGTTGTTATAAAATTAACTTCATTACTTGTGGACCCTAATATAATTATGCAAATAATTTAGGACATAAAATTAGTTTAAATTTGTTGTAAAATATGTTCGATAGTGTATTGAGAATTTTTAAAATAAATGGACACTCGACTAGACAATGATTTAGAGTTTCAGTCTTTTCTTTGCAAAGGAAACATAGCCTTTCAGCGTACGACTTACATGTATTGTTCCTGGAGACAACGTGCTCGAAACTATCATGTACTTTAACCAATACATGGAGCAGTCAAATTGAGTATTGTTGAGGCATTTGAAAACATCAAAGGATGATGAGGACACTCCCATAAACATTATCTTCGATGAATTTCTTTCAGAAACGATTTTTTATGTTTCCCCTAACAAAAATAATCTAAGAGACTTATTACTTAAAAAATATATAAAGTTGTAAAAACAATCCCGTGACCCAATACCTCTTCTTTTAAAATTCAAATTATATAAATACCCTTTGGTTCAAAAATTTCATTTGGAGTCAGAATAATATTACGCTCCCTCAAAAAATAACTTAACGACAACACCATCTAATGGACAGGACTGCAGATCTATAACATGTATTCAAATAAATATGGGAAACGTGTTACCTGCGCAGAAGAGCTTAACCTTAGACTTTTAGGAAAACATAGTTGCTTGGTTTTTATAACAGAACCCATTTAGTACGAGGTGGTGGTACTCCCTCTGGCTCTTCTGGTTTGTCTCTTTTCACATACGGCCGACCTCGTCCTAGAGCATCGATTTTGGCGTCGAAAGACTTAATAGTAACTCAAATTCCAAAGTTCTGTTCTCAGGACTTGGTTGTTTGCACAATGAAAACTTCAAGCAACAAAAGTTTAGTTATCGCAAGTTATTATGCCGATATCACAAAGGACGATGTTTGCGGGCCAATTAAGCCCCTTGTTGACTACTGCGACAGACACCACAAGCCTCTTTTGATATGCGGGGACTTCAATGCCAGGAGCCTATTATGGATGGACAATCTGACAAACTCTCGAGGGGAAAAGTTGGAGGAGTTCATGGCCACCTATAACTTGAGTTTACAAAATGTTGGATGTATTCCTACTTTTGTTGGAGGAATGGGTCAATCGATTATTGATCTAACACTAACAAACCGTTGGAGTTATCATCTTGTATCGAATTGGAGGACGGATATAGAGTTTTCAGGGTCCGATCACAGGTTCTGTAACTTTGAAATTTATGGAAGAAGAACTATTTCTGGTGCACTGAATCTGAAGAATACAAACTGGAGCAAATTTACATCTATTTTGGAATCTACTCTATTTCCCTCGGAAAATGGTGCCTTGGATTCAGATTACATAGATTTAGAAGCTTCGGACATTGCGTATAAAATTATTGAATCCTTGAAAAGTTCCTGCAAAACAATGTCTGGAACCATAAGAAAGGTAAACCCATGGTGGAGTGATGAACTCAGGGAGCAACGGCGAAAAGTTAAACTTCTTCAGCGCAAGCGTCAAATA
This sequence comes from Caligus rogercresseyi, assembly GCA_013387185.1. Taxonomy (NCBI): domain Eukaryota; kingdom Metazoa; phylum Arthropoda; class Copepoda; order Siphonostomatoida; family Caligidae; genus Caligus; species Caligus rogercresseyi. The sequence continues at coordinate 5,625,553 of CP045894.1, forward strand.
GACATGTACAGAGTGGAAAAGCAATCATATAAGACCATGATAATTAAAGCAAAGAGACATGCCTTTAAAGAGTGGGTTAACATCCTTGAAGGTACTAAGGATATTTCTAGGTTGATGAAGGCCCGATCAAACCATACCAGTGCCCGTGTGGGTATTTTGGGCGAATCCTTTGGAGAAAAAGACAGCTTGGAATTACTTCTTCGTGAACATTTCCCTAATTCAAAAGAAGTCGACACCACAAGTAAGTCTCCAAAAAGAGGTATGAAAAAAATGGAGTCTCGACCTTACTACTTCAGTGAGGAACTTGTTAGGAGAGCTATTTATAGCTTAAAGTCAAGCAAGAAACCAGGTCCTGACCAAATTCCTCCTCTGGCTTATAAAAACCTGCCTCACTCTTTTATTGTTCGCCTGACCAATCTGTACAATTTAGTTTTCTCGTCTAGTTATACTCCGAAGTGTTGGAGAACATCAAAGGTTATATTTATACCGAAGCCGGGGAAAAGTAATTATTTAGAGCCACGAGCCTTCAGACCAATAACGCTAACCAATGTAGCTCTGAAAATACTAGAACGAATGATACAGTGGAAGACCTATAGTGAATGCAATTTGGTTTTACCAAATCAGTTTGCATTTACGAAAGGCATGTCTACTGATACGGCTATCAGTAGATTGGTTGATTCCTGCGAAAGTAGCTACCATAGACACGAAGAAGCCCTCGTTGTCTTCTTGGATATTGAGGGCGCTTTCGACAGAATTGGCTTTGACCATATCCTTGACGCCATGAATAAATACCACATCCATGAAAAAACCATTCATTGGTACAAAAATCTACTTGAGGGTAGAATTGTTGTAGCTGAGCTTGGAGGGGAGAGGGTGTGTCCTCAAGGGGGGATTTTATCTACTCTGGCATGGAACCTAGCCTTCCAAGAGTGTATGGACCAACTCAAAAACCAATTAAAATGGTTGCTTATGCAGATGATCTGGCTCTATGTGTAAGAGGCTCTGATCGGCAAACTCTTGCCAGTTTAATGCAAGGTGCTCTGAATAAACTGACGGATTGGGCAAGCAAGAGAGATACCATCTTCAGCATTAGCAAACTAAATATATGCTTTTTCCAAACGAAGAAAAAACACTGACGTTTCCCTGCACCTGTCTGGAACTCAAATCGAAAGAGTTCGTACCTTCAGATATCTCGGTTTAATTATTGATGATAATTTGCAGTGGAAAAAGCATTTAGAATATGTCATTTCCAAGGCCAAAAGGAACCTTTTTGCTCTCAGAGCTTTTGTTGGATCGGATTGGGGACTTAGCCCACTTAAGTCTAAATGGATCTACGTAGCGTACGTAAGGTCTATTGTGAGCTACGGTGCTATTGTTTTTGCACCAAAACTTCAAACAAATGGATATCTAAAAAGGGAGCTCAGCAAACTACAGCGACTCGGTCTCATGAGCATTACTGGGGCAATTAGGTCTACACCAACGGCAACAATGGAGGTACTCTGTGGGTTAATGCCACTACATATCTATATAATGGAACGTGCATGTCTGGTCAGGATTCAAACTAAAATTGAAAACCCATTGAAATGGTTTGACCATTTGAGTAGAGGACATCAACAATATCTTGACAAATATTTAAAAGTCAATGATATCCCAACTCCTCCTCCTCGTATACCTTTCTGGTCAGAAAATCTAAGTTACGAAGTCAAATACGTATGGTGCATCCATGACTTCGATCTCGTAGGCTACACTGATGGCTCAAAAATCGATGGTCAAACAGGTGCTGGTTGGGCTCTGACTAGAGGTGATATTGTGCTTGATCAAAAGACCTTGAGGCTCAAGGGAACAGACACCGTTTACCAAGCCGAGGTGGAGGCTATAAGAAATCTCTCCATTAATCTCCAAGGAGATAAAATAGAGGGACAAAGATTATTAATCTTATCGGACAGCCTATCCGCTATTAATAGTCAGGACATGAGACCAGGTGAACTCGTGTCAGCTCAAATTATCGCTTGCAAAAACGCCATAAGCAGGTCTACATGCACGATCACAGTCGGATGGGTAAAGGGACACAACAACAGTACTGGGAACGAGTATGCAGACGCTTTGGCTAAAGACGGTGCGAGGAAGGGAACTCCTGTTTCTGTTCCTATATCCATTAGCCAAACAAAAAATGCCCTCAGACAAGCGACTTTAAAGGAATGGCGGGCCGCTTGGCGTGCAATGAGCACTTGCCGCCAGTCTAAACTCTTCGTACCAAATCCCTATCTCGGGAGCAAGATTTGTAAGTATAAACGAGCCCAAATCTGCGTCATCGTTGGAATGGTCACCGGTCATATCGGCCTCAACAGGCATCTTTACAAGATGGGAAAGGCCATAACTCCAATCTGCCGACTCTGCGAAGAGGAAGAAGAAACTCCGTATCATCTCATTTTTGGTTGTCCGCCATTAAGACAAAAAATGATGGCACTTGAGGGAGAGATCGGAGAGCAACGTTTATCCCTCGAGGATTTCATTTTTAAATCATTTAAATGCTTAAAAATATCTGAATTACTATATATTAATAAAGATAGCTCCTAGAGAGTATCACTACCGGCTGATACCGGATTAAGTTCCGGTGAGGTGGGTCCAATCTAGGAGCTAAACAAACAAACAAATATTTCTGTTTAAAATTTCTCCCAAATAATTCAATTCTTTGATATGGGAGTTCCCGCTAAAAAAAGTCTACTATTCCCAGAGATGGGCTCTTGCATTCCATCTTCTCCAGTAACATATTGATCAGACGTGTGTTGCAATTAATATTTTCGTGCCAAAAGTAATTAATTTTCCGAGCTATCTCGAAGACTGCTTTGGAGCAATTTCCTTATATATTTTGACAACCTCTGTCCGTGCTTTAAGCATATCTGACTTAATTATTTCCGACCATACTGAGCCCCCTTCTAATATTCTTTTAATCAAAGAAAATAGTATTGCTTCCCAAAAGCAATTTTGGGGTACACTAGCCGATTCCAAGAAATTAGCTTGCATCTACCATTAGGAAACAAAAAAATATTCATATAATTGATGTACATTCTCTGCTAAAAACCATTGAAAAGGTGTCAATTTTAAAATATATACAACTTTGGGGAGAATAAAAGTATTCTATATTAAAATTCTTGCAATCAAACTCTTTCCCACCAATGATATTAGTCCATCCGCGGTCTTCTTTATGGTAGTTTTTTTTTTTTTCATTCTCGACTATATCACCATCATCAAATGTTAAAAAAGATCCAAGCACCTTCAATTGAAAAGATTGTATTATATCAGAGCCAATACTCTTAATTTGAAATTTGAAATGAGTTGAGCCTTACTCAAGTTTATTTCCAAGCCAGACGACTCACCGTCGGTGCTAATGATATGAAAGGTTTGATTAATGGAGAACTCTATTTCTTTCTGGTCCCCGGCATACGTCATGATGATATCATCCGCAAAAACACCAACCTTCATTTCAAAATTGCCCATTTCTATACCTTTCACCGGTTTTGAACGATATTATTTCCTCTTATAAAGTATTTAAAGCTAAAAGAATAGTGCCGGCGAACTGGGATTACCTTGACAACCTCCCTTATTTATTTGGAACACTTTTCCACTATTAAGATATGAGGAAGTAAGTTTGTTGGCAAACTATATCATACTTATAACCTTGTTACCGAAGCCCTTTTTTATAGTTTTATCCTTTTAGCACTACTATTAATTAATGACTTGCTACTTTTAAAAATAGAAAACATTCACAAACACTCAGGTGTTTGTCAGTGATATGAAAGTCCCTGAACATAATCAGTTTTCAATTATTTAATTAAGTTGTGAGTATTTTTAGCCAAGTAAAAAGTGAAATGTGCTTATACATGTTTCTTAGACTCTATCATTTTATATCTATATCTATATTTATGTCTATATATAATATACAAATATAGACGAGGTGTGATCAAAAGTATCCGACTTTTGTTTTTTTGGTCAAACGAACACAGCTATGGGGGCGGGACTTGCTGTGTGGTTGGGAGCATGACTACTGCGCATGCTCATTTTTTTCTACAGCTCCAATACAAGTCAGTCGGCGTCAGGCCATTCATGATTGAACAGGTGCAGTGAGTGTCGAGGATTTTATTTTCTTAAAATGTCAGAAAAAGTCGAACAGCAAAAATTGATTGATGGAACCAAAACTAATATTCACCTCGTCTACAAGTTCTCTGATCGTGATTCGGCGGTTCTCATCACAGGTTCCTCACTTGATCAATGATGGCATCGTTTTCGATGTTGAGGGCCTCCCTGAGCGTGGTTCACTTTCAACTGACAATCAAGCATCTTTGAAGCGGTTGGCACTCCTTTATCTGTGTGGTGCCCATCGCTTTCATTTCCAAAACACTTTTTAATCTTGCGAATTGTTCCACTTGAATCACCAAGATTAAAACAAAATTTTATGCAATAACGCTGTTCGACTTTTTTTGACATTTTAAAGAAAATAAATCCGACGACACTCACTTGCACTGTTCAATCATGAATGGCCTGACGCCGACTGACTTGTATTGGAGCTGTAGAAAAAATGAGCATGCGCAGTAGTCCTGCTCCCAACCACACAGCAAGTCCGCCCCCATAGCTGTGTTCGTTTGACCAATAAAACCAAAAGTCGGATACTTTTTGATCATACCTCGTATTACATATATATAGTATATAAATATATAATATATATAATATATATATATGTATATATATTATATATATTAGGGGGTATTATTAAACCTAATATGAAATATCAAACTTAACCCCCACAAACGTTGCGTCAAAGATACTAAATAATCGTAGAAAAATGGATTTTGGTTTGACCCCCCCTTAACCCCCCCCAAAAAAAAATTCGTTCAAAGGTTTCGTTATTAAGCACAACTTTTTTGTTATTACTTATTTTGAAAAAAAAAATAGTTCTACAAAACTTAGCTGTGATCAATTTTATGACTTTTTATTTTTTCGTGCCATTATTTAAGAAGGAAAAAGAATAAGAGGGTACTCATATTGATGTTTTAATGTTTTTAAATACATTTACTTTTCACATCTTAATTTTCATATCGTAACTCCCTCCCATGGTTGAGAATATAAATCTATGACGTTTTATTATATCCAAAGGCTTTTGCAGATAATAATATAAAGACGAAAAATATTTTCTCAACTAATAAAGAGGAGCATCTAGTCATTGTGAAAGGTAACTGGTTATTTTAGAAATTAATTCTTATTTCTTAAAAATATTTTTAGAACCCCACCTTCAATATATATATATATTTATATATATCTTAAATATAATATTATATATAATAGATATATATATATATATATATATATATATATATATTTTGATCAGTTAGTTTTTCCAAGGCGTATATTAGTTCAAGATATATCTTATGAATTCCAATGAATACAAACAAGAAAAACAATCGCCCTCCTCTTTTGTTATTACACAACTCTGCGGGTTTTTCCAATAAATTATTTATTATTTATTAATTATTTTTGTAAATTAATTGCTCATTCCATGCATTGATTTATTGCGAAATTGTCCTAATGTAGTCATGTATCAATCACTTGAAAGACTTCCACAATCAAAAATTATGACCTGGGTATTCTAAATTACAGATTCTAGTAGATTCGAAATTCCAAGACAATGTATGATCAATCAAACGTCACTGACATTGAAATTCCTCATCACTTGTGTATATATTGTATGTTTTTTGTTGATAGCAAAAAAACATTTTAATATTCGTTTACAATAATCAATGTAATTGTACAATTCGTTTCCCTTACAATACGCAATATTGTGTGCCATTATCAGCGACCACATTAGTCTTTATTGACACTTGGGCGAAAAATGGCAAAACGCACAGGTCTACCTGCCATTTCACCAAAGACGAGGAGGAAACGCAGCACCATCTCATATATTAATATTGCATATCATCAGGCTTGTGAACGGAACGCAAAATTGAACGGCGTTCATCTGAACGCACGTTCAATGAACGGAACGCAACTTTTTTTTGAACGCTGAACGTTGAACGCAAAAAAAGAGTTTTGCGTTCAGCGTTTAATTTTTCCAAACATTTCTTGGACTTTTTTCGGAAAAATGTCATCACTACTCAGTACTTTTTGGGAAATTCGTTTCTAAAAAAACGTCATCACTACGCAGTACTTTTTTCGGAAATTCTTTTCTAAAAAAACGTCATCACTACGCAGTACTTTGTAGGGAAATATTTTCTAAAAAAAAAAAAACGTCATCACTACGCAGTACTTTTTTCGGAAATTATTTTTAATCTATTGAACGCTGAACGCAAAAACATTGAACGGAACGCTGAACGGAACACTAATTTTTTTTAACGCAGAACAGAACGCTGAACGCAAAAAAAGCTGAACGCTCACAAGCCTGCATATCATAAATAAATTGAACGATCTCAACCAATAGGCAAATGGTGGATCATTTTTAAAAAGTTATGGCATTTTATATACCGTTACATTCTTCTAAATCAACTTTTAACGGGCAAATACCGAACTAAGTTCAGTGATAGGGGCGCTTACCTAGGAATTAAACAAACAATTATACATATGTATATCCTATTTAATGAATAATTTCCCAACACTCAGTAGAATACATATATATATATATCAAGTAAAGACCGTGTACCCGACCCGACCTATTTCCCGGCTGTTTATTGAACGGCCCGGCTGGGCATGGTGTCTAAAAATACTGGGCCAGAACTTTAATATATTCGTTCTTACGTCATGATGAAAGTGACGACGTTTTTTATATATTAAAGTTATGTTGCACTTTCTGAGAACAATTATTTTCTTAAAAACACGTCGTCACTTTAAGAATGACGAAAGAACGAATATATATGTTAGTTTTGGCTTGAAATATATATATATATATATATATGTAAGATAAGGCGGCAAATTTAATTAATTCCAATTGGGCCCTTGGGTTTTCTAACAACATAACGGGGTATTGGAGTATGAATCTTTCACCATTGAAGCATTGTTTAACAAATCTATGTACAGACTGAATCTGAGGACCCTTGATCACACTTTATATATATATATATATATATATATATATTTATATACATATATTGATATATATATACTTTTTGGTTAAAAACTTTAATTTAAAGTAAGTATTTTTTTTAATTTTTAAAAGTCATACACGACCTTGAGTGTATATCTATATATATATATATATATATATATATATATATATATATATATATATATATATATATATATATATATATATATATATATATATGTTACACTCAAGGTCGTGTATGACTTTTAGAGTATTAATATTTAACTAATCTATATTCAGAATATATCATATTGTTTTATATCATGTAAAACTTTATTATAATATTATTAAAGTACAGATAGAATAATTAAAATAAGGTTTTTTTATTTTGCTGTCTTTTTTATTTTGTTAAAACAGTCTGGGATTCTTTAAATATTTGAACGACTTCTTAGTTTCGTTATCATATGATAATCCCTACAATTTAATAGTATAAGAACGTAACAAGAAATGCGCAAAAAGAGATAAGGATTCTTAAACATATATATACACATATATTGGTTAGCCTGCAAAATTACACACTTATTTTTGAACATAACCACAAGTCGTATTCTAATGATAAAATTCCAAATCCTAAAAAATAGTTACAAAAAGTCCAATATACCCACAAAGGGAAAATCTCAGTTTCAAGATATATATTTATGTTTTTATTATTATTTTCCAGCGAATATATTTTCTTATTTAAATTCAAATTAAATGCGTTATTATTAATCTTGATATACGCCTAAAGGAAAAAAAAAGAAAGTTTCTAAAAAAACATTTTTTTTGAGAAGATAGTTTTAATTCCAAAAACGGAAAAATAATCAAATTTCTCAAAAAGGTCGCAGCCTAATAACTTAAATTTAATTGCAATGCTTTGCAGGTTATTGCTACAAAAATTATATATTTATTTGGTAGGGAGACGGGGACAGTTGCAACAGGGCCCTTTTGTCCAATCAGGAAGTAGTGCTTTAGTAGTACTCCTTTTTCTCTGCAATGGAGGGAACTCTACTGAGTATGTGCAGTGTGAGTGTCATCACTCTAGCTTGTTCCTGATTGGACAAAAGGGCCCTGTTACAACTGTCCCCGGTACCCCTAAGTTACGTAAATCATGCTTTAAATTAACTCAAACTGTTACACAAAAACTGTTGCAATTTTTGCATCTGTATTGGAATATATATATATATTGAATGAGGGATTAAAGATCGTTCAGCACCTGTGTCAAATAATAATGTTATAAGTCTGCGAGAGGATGTACAGGGGTCAGTGACGTGAGTTTGAATCGTGAACAAATTATAATTATACATATATTTTTGACAGAAAAATATTGTACAATCATTGCTTTTATAGAGCGTCGGGCCAACCCAACACTTAATTAGTTTTTGATTAATTATTATATAAAAATTAAAAGCATATATTAGGGGAATCACAACGATAATAATTTTTTCCATATTTATTATGAAAAAACATAACTTTTTTTAAATGGATGACTACTTGATACAGGTGCAGAGGTGTTTTCTTGTTGAGGCAGATTTTGATTCCCAAACCCTTTGACTACAAGAACATCATCGTCTTTTCTCTTCTCTTCTCTTCCAAACAAAACGCATTAGGCCCGCACGCTCCAATATTTCGTTCTTCTCTTGACAAAGTCCTTATAGTTGTACTTGTCGAACTCTTGAGAAAGGTGTTGGCGAGACGAATAGGGTAAACAGGCTAAGATAAGCTTCGTGATGAAGACTTCTTCAAATTCTTTCCACCCTTTTTAATATCATCCACCAAATCCCATGCCTTCGCCTCCACTTTCGATAAGCACAAATTGTTTGCATTAGGGATGAGGTTGAAAAGTTCATTAATTTGATCCTGCGCGTTTCCATTCGTAGTTTCCTTTAGAAGTGTTTTTAATCGCAGTACGGATCCTTAGAGTCCTTGCATTTGTTGAGCTCATACTCGGAAATCCTAGAGAGGACGTCCTCTGTCAAGGCACTCAACAGATGATAGAATCTCGTTATCTCCTGATTTATTTTTGCGAGCTCAAATTGAGCCTCCAGCCTCAAAAAATATCTGTTGTTCAGATAGATGTGTAGGGGGGTATTTTTACTGAAACATGGTTAATGTTTCTTCAGATTCCAAAAATTCCTCCTTCACCGTATGGACTCTGTAGAGGACTTCTGGAGGTTCACTTCTAGACTCGTTTTATACATAATGAATAGATTTTATGTTGCTTCTATCAGAGTATTTTTATTACTTAGTTAATATTTACAAATATACAACAACAAAAAGGACAAGGAGATATACATAAAAATACAGATGAAACTCACGCACCACATATATATATATATATATATATATATATATATATATATATATATATATATATATATATATATATATATATATATATATATAAGTGTGTGTGTGTGTATATATATAACTTTTTTTTATTTCATTCATTATGTTTTCCCAAAATTAATTTTGTCCATATTACCAAGTAATAAGCCTGTCATTAGCATACTTTACCCCTCAAAAATAATTATGTTGAATAATATAACTTACATAATTTATCACACACAAAATTACTTAACAATACTTGACTGATGACTCTTCACTCGACCTGTTGTTATATGTAAATAATGTTTGTTTCTGATAATGTTAAGGATGGCAAACAATTATAAAAGTGTCTAGTCTAATCTTCCTGCCATAAACTGAGACCCAAAATATATGAATGAATTCACCGTAATAGCAAACATATACAGACATGAAACGCTAAGTATATATAAGACATGATAAACATCATTTTTTTTTTGCCTGAAAACATGTTATTCAGACCTAAGCATATTTTTATGCAAAAAAGTAAGCAAATAACGAAAAAAGTTATTTGATTACGTCATGATCAATATAGGTATGATGTATGGGAAAAATGAATAAAACATTTGTTACTTTTGTACTATCAAATGAGCTTATATACACTTTTTTTCTTAATATCGATGAAGTAATTAAGTAAAAGCTTTTGATATAATATCAATTTATTCAAAATTCATTGTCGCCATGTTTATTTTCTGCGCTAAATCGTTTTTTACAATTCCCTAAAATTGCCGAGTTAGATTCGGACCAAATTTTCTGTGAATGCCATTGATGTGCGATAGTGTGTTTTAAAAACCATTTAGTTATTCCGAAAAAATGATTTCCTCATGTTTATTTTTCTGATAAAGGTATATAAATTTTGTCTACGAAATTTTATTTGAAGGATCTTGAAGTGCTGGAAAATATTTTGGAGGGGGGGGATTGTTCCCTGAACAATATATAATAATAAATAGGGTTTTTGACAATCTATCCTCTGTATATCCTAAGCACTCAATTATATATTCAGCATTTTTATACGGATAAGTTTGAGGTGTTAAGAAAACATTAGGTCAAAGTGAACATTTCCAGAAAATCTCGTGAAACAACTGATAGTATCCACTTGGGTTTGTAATATTTTTCAATAAATTCCTTGAAAGTTGTAATTTTTTTTCGAGCTTATCAAGGATTTTTTTCTTTTAAAGAACATATAAAAATTATATATAAATTGTATATAAGCATTTAAGAGGGAAAAGTGTTGATAAAATCATAAATGAACGTAATAGTCAAAAATTAAAAGCTTCTTAGAGGCCTATCCACTCTATTAAAAAAGGAACAAGAGCAATAGAGTTTGCTCTATCAAGCTCCAGAAGTTATGTAGCGGAGCACCTTGCGTCGGGGAAAACTATCGAAACGGAGGAATTAAGATCCATTCAAATTTCCGCTGCTACTCGTTACTCTGCGCTGGAGATCAAGATTCCAGGACGTGCTGATTCCCAGTGGAGGTTCGCGGGAGACTTGGTTCGCTACTTTCCCTCATTCTCGGACAAAACAGTGAATGATCTTAAAAACTTTTACGAACTTATAGAGGTTTTATCAGAAGACATTTTGTAATTAATTTACCATTTTTATTTTATTGTCACTGTGATTTATTACCGTTTTTACCGCATTGTTTTTACAAAAAAAAATCCTTTTTAACGACTAGAATGTTTGTCTATTGAAATTGACTTTTATTTAGCGATTTAATTTTAAACTAGAATGTTTATTTATATATATATAACTTCGCTAAATAAAATAAGGTCGAAAAGAAAAAAAAGGAACAACGATAAACATAAGTAAAATTTGCGACAATGGGTGAGATCAAAACTAAGCTTTTATTTTAAAATTTTAGTTAGGTCCCTGTAATAAATTACAAAAGGAAAATAAAATCTTGGAACTTGTTTTGTACAGGAATAGTAATAAATAGATAAATTAAGCTTTATATTGAATGTTGTTATCATTATACATTCCTATACTTTAAAACAAAAAGAGTTGAGGGCTCAAAAAATCCGAGCATACGTTTTTTAAATCAACAGATAAGCTAATTATATCAAGATGGACGAGTAAGGGAAACAATGATTAACAAAATAAATAAATAAAAAACAATGCAAAATATAAAACATGTTTAAGGATTTTTGGTGCGAATTCTTCATAATGTTGTTTTAAAAAGGTTAAAGTTTTAAAGTGTCGCACAGATATCGAATGGAAAAAAATCATGAGGATTCCCTTGAAGCCCCCTTCATGTTCATAAATCCTTGGAATCTTGGCCGAGAGTGTCGAATATCTCGCTCATGTAGCTATTATTATTGTTCAGATGTTCGATGAAATTTCATGTTTGTATATTTTATATTTTCTAAAGAATTATTTATAGTATTTATGTGCATACAATAATGATAGCATAGATTAGAACATAGGGAGAAATTGTTTATTAAATATACCATAATAAATATAATAGTTGAAAATTAAAGCAGATGAAGGTATTCATCTCAGCACAAATAAAATCGTAATAAAGGTTAATATTAAAAACTTTAGATATCCTTTCCACTATAATACCTTCCAAATTAATTAGTAGGTAGTTGAAGTTCACCTTTTTACGAATTCTCTATTAACCTATTAGAAACCGAAAGTTAAATCATGATTGTAGAACAATGAAATTTCTATGGATCTTTTATCTTTACACATAGAACATTTGTTCAAATTTCAACCAAATTGAACCAGAACTGCTGAGATATTTGAACGTCGAAAAATCGCACTATAGGTAAATATTTTATTAGTTAAAAAAGAATCAACGATTTTATACATTTTTATTTTTTTTATTTTACATATATATAGATAGATGGATTTACGATAAACATAATAACATTATTTTTATTTAAGGTAACTTATTGACAAATTTTATATATATTTTAAGTATTTTATCTTTACAAACGTAGTGGTATTTTTGAAGCTTCTAGGTTGAAGGCCTGTATTGTATTACAACAAATAAACGAAGCTCTTCCTTTACTGTGACAACATACGTTAATATCTCCTCAGTAGTCTATCTAAAAATAGTTAGTTGCAAAATAATAATAAACCTAATATAAGTTTTATAATAAACAATATAACTTATAAAAACGTGTACTATAAATTTAATAGAGATTGTTTGTATTTTCTTTCGAAAAATATGTATGTAGAGCCTGAGCGTTGATTTTTCGACGTTAGAAAATAAAATAGTTTTGTCTAGTAATTAAGATACCAAATTCGAATAATGTTTAAACAATATTAAAATAATAATGTTATAGAAATGATTTAATCATCCATATTACTTATTGAAAGTACTTGACAACATAGAAAAATATCAAAGAAGACAATACCTTGGAGTGGATAATTTTTGAGGCATGTCCGTCGATGTGGAACTCTTTGTCTAGACTGACAAAAAAATGTCACAAACATAACAATGGATAATACCAAGTAAAATACTCTTAAAACGATATCCATACTCATACAGTGTCACTTTTGCATATATTACGACTTTTTCTTCAATTTTATAATACGCCGCATTTTTGAAAGCCTCTCTGAAAACGCGGCGCTTGAAATCCAGTCATACAAAACGAAATCTAACCGATAAAAGCAGTGGTTCACCAATTTTTTGCAAGATTTTCTGATGTGAGCCGGAGGCGGTTGTCGGAGAGAAGAGTCTTATACATAGAGAAAGAGCGTTCAACATCGACACTTGTGACAGGTGCAAATTTGTATTCAGCCGCCGTTTGTGGAGACATGCCGTTGGGTATAACTTCTTTGCCTTCTGAGATCACGAACTCAATAGACGTAAAACAGCGTTATCGGGATTACGGGCATAGACAGATTTATGCTTTTCTTTTATTGTTTCACCTTTTATGCCTGGTAAGCTGTAAATAGCAGTCTCAGCCGTAGAGACGGATGCAAAAGATTTTGTTAGGCTCGATCCTTGTCTTCAAGATCTTGAATGACTCGTGGAAGGAAGTGTAAATTAGCAGCAATTTATGATAGGCCTGACCTCATTTCATCTTCGCCAATAATAAATTGACATCTCTTGATGGCCTCCGAATCATGTGGGTTAAATGATTCGATCACAGTCTTCACTGCGTCAAGGTTCTCAGCATAGAAAAATGCTGCGTTCACCCATGTTCCCAACGGGTTAGTATTGGATCGGGAGGTAGTGGAAGATTTGGGTTGAAAATTTTCCATGCTAGAATCCGTGATGGAGCCTTCAGGAACACTTTCTTAGTAACTGAGATCAATCGTTCACTTTCGGAATATGTTTCCGAACGAATTCAGCGATTCGATGAAAAGCGTGGGCGAGACATGTCACATGAAGAAGATTAGGATATAAAATTTTCAGTTGTCCACCACATTTCAACATGTAAACAGCAGCATCAGAGAGCATCAGTTAGACGTTTTCAGCCTTAACTTCCAAAATATTCATTACAACATCATTTACGGCACGAGATACTGTCTCAGCATTGGCTTTTTCTAATATCATCGAGTGCGCCAGTTCGGCTCGATTGGATGAGTCTGCAGCTAGTTTTCCGACAAATACGTTTAGAATGTATTGGCCTTCTACGTCCGTAGTTTCATCGATTGCGAACCAGATGGGTCGTTCTTGAAAATTAACTTTAATTTTGGTGAGCACATCCTGATAGCAGATGTCCAGGTAAGTCTTTCTCAGAGTGCTTTCGTCAGGAATAGATACAGCACAATGCTTTTCAAGAAATTGACGAAACATGGGAACCTGCAATTTGTGCCATGGGATGTTCGCAGCCAATAAAGCTTGACAGAGTTTTTTTGTTGAGGTTAAACGACTTGGACTTCTTGGCGCTTCTCTCAAAAACGTCTTCAAGCTGTGCTTGAGAGCTGCTCTTTTTCGTCTTGAGTTACAATTATTTTTGTGTTTTGCGGACTCAATATGTTGTTTCACTTGACTTTCGGCCGAGATTCGAAGCTGGATTCACAATGGCGGCAAAAAGCAGTCTTCATGTCGACAAACTTGATGTCATCGTTGCTTTGGCTAAGCTGTGTAAGTTGTGTTGTTAACTGCTTCCTGACATCTCTGCTGCCTCAACAGTCAAAATCTTTGCAAAGGTTACAAATCCAAATATGAAATAAGAAATACAACGCAATACAAAACTCCTGGCGCCATTAGAATATATTGGATAACAACTGTCTGACTTTTGCTCGCAGAGCTAACGTGAGAAGTTGAAGTCTCCACAAAAACAGATGAATACTGTATATTGTCAGGTTTTCCTCCAGCGTGAAACAGGAGACAAAAGTTGATAAAATATTTGTATATCCATCTAAAATTGGCATTCAGGACAAAAATACGTGCACAATGAGCATAACATGTTCAATAAATAAACTTTTAAATATATTTTCAATATATTTTCTTTCTAAAATGCTTATTAGTTTAAAAGTTAGATAAATTCGCTAAATTTTTAAAACAATATTAAAAAAACAGGAAAATATTTAAAACAAAATAAAAACTGGAAAATATTTAAAACAACTTAAAAACAGGAAAATATTAAAAAATATATTTTATATTTAAAAATTATTTTTCAAATCCCTAATTATCAACTATTATCCCTCCAAACATTACAAGAAATTTCAACGCTGGCTTTTACGAATGTATAAAAGTTTTTAAAGAAATAAATATTCTTAAGTAGACTTTTTAACACAAATGTTGCGTTGTTCTGAAATTTAAATTTGATTTTATTTATATAAGATTAGAAAGTATGTTTAATATTATTTTGTTGCTTGTGTAATGTTGTTTGTTCATGTTTTTTATTGTTTTGATACATTTTTAGGAATTATGTTGGACTTTTTCTAAATATAATGGTGATTTATTTAAAAATCATACATAAAATAATATATACATAATAAATAAAAAGAGCACGAGGGGTTGTGATAAAAAAAATCATAAATAAACATTGTAGTTTAAAATTACCCTCTGAGGCAAGACCCATCACATCATTAAAACATCATAATCTACATTATATATAGTGGAAGTGAGTACACGAAATATAGGAAGAAAAAAATTGTAAATAGTATAAAGGCACATCCTTATGCACAGCTCCCTCGATGATGTCATTTGAAGTCCTCTTATATCTTTTACAATGAGTCTCAAACGAGAATAAAAATGACAGGACCACTGAGAAAAACTTTGACGATATCCGCGGCGAAGTCCCATAACGTCACTTTCTTAGAAAGTAGAATCTTGAGGCAAAGGCTCCATATCTTGCAGCCGCAGAAATAAATACTTTTTTAAACGACCATTACGACTTTTGTTTAGAGTATTAATTTTAATCTATAATGTTTAATTATACATATGTTTTATATAACTACTCTAAATAAATAAAGTCAAAAATTGACGCTCAGGTTCTAATGGGTTACAAATACATTATGTGCATCGTGACGGATGAACATCTATTATGCATAAATTATGAAAATATCGTCTAAAAAAGAGGTTAAGAGGCAAGTAAGGATAGCTAAGGCATCTTTTTTAAAGTCATCAAATATTTCCCTTTGCTTTCCCAATGAGAACCAAATACCACAATGATTTTAACTATGATATCAATTTACGTGATATATGCATATTTTGATTGACAAATTTATTTCTATTGTTTCTCTATATTTTTAATAAATATATATCACCTTTAGGGTATATGCTTAACGTGCTACTGCATTAAATCCGGATATGTATTTATAATTTTATTTTAGGGAAAATTAAAAAAAAAGAAAAAAAAGAAGAAAAACAAAAAAAAACCGAAGAGAATAGAAATAATATATATATAGGTATACCAGGTTTGTAAGTATGAAACCGGAATTTGCCCATAGGTGGCGCTAGATGTCGATGCAGTTACCAACACATCACGTCAGCGGTTGTCCTGTTATTGTTTTGATATCAGACAAAGATTTCCAACTCACAATAACACGAGTTTCATTCAGTAGCATTAGTTTATAGAGATAACATGTCGAGTTTTGTGCCAACAAATACGATTTGCGGACATCCTACTTTTCTGTTTTCATATGAAGAAAACAGCAACCGAATCGCATCGAATGCTTCTGGAGGCGTTTGGTGAACATGCTCTCGGTAAAACACAGGTTTTGAGTGGTTCAAACGGTTCAAAAGTGGTTATTTTGACGTGAGAACGGAGAACGGGGAAAGAAGACCACCGAAAAAGTTTGAAGATGCTGACCTGCAAGCCTTGTTGGACGAAGACGACGCTCAAAAACAACAACAACTGGCGGATAAGTAAAGGTGACCCGAGAAGCCTTCGGTTGAAAGCCACGAGTTTTGCGTGAAAAACGACCAGAATACAAACAAAGACAACACAAGGTGATTTTGCTGCATGACAATGCACCAGCACACAAAGCAAAACAGGTCCAGGAAACGATAGAGTCGTTCCTTTGGGGATTCTTCAGCACATGGCTTACTCACCGGACCTTGCCCCATCCGATTACTACTGTTTGCATCTATGGGACACGGACTTGCTGAGCAGTGCTTTACTTCTACGAAGATGCACGAAAATGGCTCGATGACTGGTTGCCTCAAAAGAGCAACAGTTCTTTTGGCGAGGAATCCACAAATTGCTAGAAAGATGGGGAAAATGTATAGATAGCGATGGACAATACTTTGAATAAGTTACTTTGATCATATCATTACAATAAACGTGTTTTTTCTATACAAAAATTCCGATTTCATACTTACACACCTGGTATATATATATATATATATATATATATATATATATATATATATCTATAATATATATATATATATATATATATATATATATATATATATATATATATATTAGATTATTAATTATGGTACCACGGAAAAAAAGTTGATAACTTAAAGACTACCGATTAATGACATCAAAATACATATATGTTCTATGGATATAGAGAAAACAGCTAAAATATTATTCACTCGTAAAGTCCGCTTTTGGCTTTGATAGTCTTGTTTAAGCGCGTGGGGGCATCGGTGAAATAGTAGCATCGCCTCTTCTGGAATATTGGCCCAGGCCTATTCAATATCATGGATCAAATCATCTCTTTTGCGTCTGTGGGTGGCGTTGGACTCCCTCTCAACCAGTGGAAAGTCTTTCCTAAAAAGAATTACTAACTAGAGGCAATAATATATACACTCAAAGAGGTAAAACCTCCGCCGATCCCCACAAATGATCACTTACGGAATACAATCCAATCATATATGTCTACATAAGAAGGTGTGTTGGGAATAATAGTGAGGAGAGAGCCATCCTAAAAACAGCCATTGACGTCATACTAGTTTTGTCAATTCAAAAAATAGTCACTGGATGTTTAAACTTCTTTCTTTTCTCCATCATGCTCGTAATATTAGGCGTAATTGTGATTACCTCCGCCGAAAGAGGTAATGTTTTCACTGGCGTTGGTTGGTTGGTGGTTTGTTTGTCAGCAGGATAACTACAAAAAATAACGGAACGATTTGGCAATGAAACTGGGGGAGTCGTTGGAAATGCCAAAAGTAACAGTGATTAATTTTTGGCATCTCGAGTGCAGAATTAAGATGCAAAACGAGCTAAATAATCGAAGAAATATTTCAATTAGCCTACTCTGCCAATAGAGGTCGCTCTGCTGTGAAAATCGGGTGCCGGGAGCGTCTTCCTCTTGGAATTCCATCGAGGGGAACCCTCCCTTGTCCCTCCACCCGCCCCAGTCGGTGAATAGGACCCCGTGAGGCGGAGTTTTGCTATCTGGTGATATAGCCTATAGTTTAAGATTAAATATTAAGAGGAAGAAGGGAAGAGAAAAGAAGTTTAAGCCCCCAGTGACGTAGTTTGAGCTGATAATGAAAATATATTACGTCAATGAATATTTTAAGCGTTGTTCTTTCCTACTCCATGAATAGAGACCCTTCATTTAGTATTTTGACATTTTGCAATTAAAAAAAGCACTAAGAGATGGGAAGACGGAAGAAGTTTAAGCACGTCAGGGTAACATAGTCCTGAGTTGATATATACTGAACAATAATACGTCAATGAATATTTTTTTAGCGTTTGTTCTTTCTATCCCTGAATAAATACCCATTTCATTTAGTATTTGCTCATTTGTATATTGGAAAAAAGCACTAGAGCATGCAAAACTGATTTAATCACTGTTCTTTTGGCATGTTCAACCACTCACAAGTTTCATTTGAATCCGTCAGTATGTTTGAGTTATCCTGCTGACAAACAAAACCAACAAAACGCCAGTGTGAAAACAATACCTCTTTCGGGGGCAGGTAACAATACCTCCTCGGCGAGGGGGTAACAATACCTTTTTCGGCAGAGGTTATAACAAACGAAATATTGAAAAAAAAGATAAGTTCCGGACCGTGGTATCTCTAAAACCGGGACACCGGGCCGGGCCGCTACGTCAAAAACACAGCCGGGACCCGGGGCTCGGTACCCGGCTTTCCTGAAATATATATATGTATCCTCTATTATATATATATATCTATATATAATTATAATTTTATATATATTATATATTATATATATATATATACTTACAGTCAACTTCGGTCTAAGTCGAAATGCAAAGTCGAAAAGTCGCCTAACTCGAATAGAATCAAAAGTTCCATTTGTTCTCCATTGACTGTGTGTAATAAATCGTACAAGTCATCTTTGTAAGTCGATATTTCGCCTAAGTCGAAACAGAATCTCTGAAAATCGCTATACTGTGATTTGTATATTTTGTGTTCTCTAAAAATTCGCTATACGTTAAGAGAATAAGCAAATACGTACTCTCCCCCAAAAATTGATCTTTTGATATGAGAATATACGATTACCATTGGTAATGTTGTTAGTGTTACCTGGATAGAAAGAGAAAGAGAAGGGAGGGAGTATTTTGCCTCACTTCCTCCCTTCTTTTTTTCTTCTATCCAGGTTACACTAACTGCCGTTACCAAATGGTAATCGTATATTCTCATATCAAAAGATCAATTTTTGGGGGAGAGTACGTATTTGCTATATCTCTTAAAGTATAGCGATTTTTAGAACACAAAATATATCAATGAAAGCTTGGTTAACCAGCTTTAATATTTTGGTATATTAATCATATCAATTTAATAAGTAGAGAGTTATATGTACATTAAAAAAGCCTATCTCGCGTACAAAATGACGCATATAATGGATTATAATGCGTCAGAGACAAAGTAAAATTTGAGAGGATACCTTGACGCACCATCTAAGAAACACATTATGTTTATTTTTTTCATAATCGATTCTTATAGGTCAATACAGGCTCTGAATCATATGATATAAACTCAGATTGTACGGAATTCTGAATTGATAGAATGCAACCAAGGTCATTTTTTGGATTTATCATCTACAGTTTTACTAAACTTAAAAGTACTATTTTACTCTGAAGCGAACAAGTCATCTTCTACAGGTGAGTGAAGTTAATTGATACAAAAAAGCCATGAAATAAGCTAACAATACACACTCCTTTTTTTGCGTTTGTTTTTACTGAAAACTTGGTTTTATAAAAACATCAACATACGTCTGGTAGTAAATTAGATTTCTTTAAATTAATAATTATTATTGAAGTCTGTAACGTCCACCATTTTGAAGAAATTTGCGGAAAACTATATTTTTACTAAATTTTTAAAACTTTGACCTCGTTGCGCGACCTCGTAATGTTGACCGATTTTATTCAAACTTTGTATGTCGTCTTCTTTTATCACCAAGAAACAGAAAATCCACAAAGTTGCTAACATTCAAACATGTGAAAAATATAATCACCCTATATATATAGATATATATATATATATATATATATATATATATATATATATATATATATATATATATATATATATATATATATATATATATATATATATTATATATATATATATACATATACATACATATATATATACCTAGATGATCACGCTTATTTTAAGAACAAAGATATGCTCCTACATATGCGTGATAGGGTAATCTGCTTAACTAACTTTAATCCTTGCTCTTGCATTTAAAAAGTCGTTGAACTTGAATGAGGCCATCCTTTACAAAAAATCGATATGTATTATCATGCTA
Source organism: Caligus rogercresseyi (assembly GCA_013387185.1). Lineage (NCBI taxonomy): Eukaryota > Metazoa > Arthropoda > Copepoda > Siphonostomatoida > Caligidae > Caligus > Caligus rogercresseyi. The sequence continues at coordinate 5,646,118 of CP045894.1, forward strand.
ACTTCACTTTTTTACGTTGTTGAATTACTTGCATCATGAAAGTGCAATATAATTCTCAGAATTGAATTCGATACAAAAAGTGATAAATAAGTATTAGTTTAGGCAAATTGATATATTTTGTTATAATAAATCTATAAATCCTTTCCAAGTTCAATTTTATATAATAAAAAGAAATTAAAATTAGACACAAAAAATCAACAACTCGTAAAAAACAAAACATATTGAGCATTGTAGAGTCAGTTTAGTGTTCAAAATGTATTATGATTATTGGAAATACTATATTTTTTCAAAAATTATTTGTGTTTCAATAAACCATATGAGCTAATTTTATCAAGTATATTCTTAGATTGAAAAAAATATTATAACAATGTTTTGATTCATTTGAAAATTGTTTGATCTAGTTCAATTTAAAGCGTTAATATGTAACCGTTCAGATAGGAAATATTAGCCAGGTCTGAAATATTTAAATATAGAAGTTAACACATTAAAGAACACTGACAGTTTTTTAAAATCCTTTAAAAGTAACAAATAGAAACCAAAAAACTGAACTTATTGGAGCTATTGTGACCAGTTCTTCCAGTTACTTCTCTTGCTTCCTCTAACTATGGGCATATCTGAGTTTCTGGGGAGATTACCAATCTCTAGGTGCCACCGATGCAAATGCCTATCGTGGTATTGGTCCAGAAACGTGGCCTGTAGACCTACATATTTCGATTCCTCCAACTCCTGATTCGGGGATGGTGTTTGATATCGCTTTCAAATGCTGAATTGTAACTTCAATTATTATAGCCATATATCCGCGACATCGATGAATGAGTTGATCCTAATATTAGTATATATTTATTTTTTTGCCTATTTGGCTCAGATGCATTGCATCCGAACTGGATATAAATAAGAATTATAGTATTAAAATTAGTCTATCGAACCTAGGATCTTATCAATGAGGTAGACCATAATTGACATCCCCTCTCGGGATTCGAACCTGCGCCCCCAACATGAGAGGTTGAACACGCCTTAGCACGCACGGCTATCGATATTTTTATTTTTCCAATAAAAACTTCAATTTAATGAATTTAAAGATCTTATTGTCAAAATTTTATTAAAATAAAAATGTATTATGAATTTAATTAGAATCAAGAAATTCTTTTATACTAATTTGAAAAAAATAAGCCATTGTCTATTGTAAAAAAAAACGTTTGAAGGATGGAACTGTATATATATTTTATTATTAAATGGAAAGTGAAGTGAAATGTTCAAGATAGTGAGCAGTTATAATTGTAAATAATACTTATTATTTTTTTAATTTTGAAAGTGATTTGATCTTTTAAATGTTAATACTTCTTCATTAGACTAAAAAAATATGATGTGAAAGTCATGGTCTTGTTTTATTAGTTTAAAACATTTTCCTTCTGTCATTATTTATTCGCGTTGGAGTTTTTAAATATATATACTGTATCAATGGGTTTTTACATTATGGCTTGCATATGATATTATATTTTACATGTACATTTAACATGAAACAAACTTAGTTCTAGAAAGTAATTTTATCTCTTAAAAAAATGGTTCATGGATGTTAAATAAATAAAACTGAAGTGACAATGAATAGACATAACAAGTACTTTTAAAACAGGTTAGGAAATAAAGCTTTAAAACAATAGTAATTTAACACACGTCATTTAAAGAGAAAAGACTCTCTATTTTATTACCCTTATAAGTTATCAAAATATTGAAAAGGACTGTCTGACGCTCTCCTCATCACTTTGAGAGTGCAATATAACAATTGTAATAAATTGACATTGATGCAAAGGTCCCACTGAGCTGTGAAATATGAATTGCTCATGATAGGGTACTTTGACAAGAGGAGGAGATAAGTGGAGAGCTAACAATTTCGTATTTGAGACTATATAAATATATACCTAGTTAAGGGTCTTGTAGTATATCCTATCAACGAAATGGAATAAATTGCTTAGGAGCTCTGCCATAATCATCATCTGTTCGTTGCAAAGATACATGTGTATCCTATTGAATTTTATTTGGTTGTAAAAAATGAATAAAAATAAAAGACTGTCATCTCTTTTTTTTTGCAAAAGTATTAGCTTATAAGATGACGGTTAGTTGGTTATATGTACAATGGCTAGGGAAATCATTTTTCGCTTTATTTTGATTAATATACTAACGGTTCAATAGCAATACATAGTCACTTTGTATCAGATACAAGTAATTATATTTTTGAATAGGAATATCATAACACTGTTCAGTAGGGGGTATTGTAGAAACCAAATATTGAGATATCAAACTCTCCCCCCCCCCTGCAAAAGTTACGTCATAAGAAACTAAATGATCGTACAAAAATAGATTTTGGTTTGATCTCCCCCCCCCTTACCCTCCAAATTGCGTTCAAAGGTTTCGTTATGAAGCAAAACTTTTTTGTTATTGCTTATTTTGAAAATATATACTTTACATATTTACAAATTAGATATGATTATTTTATGACTTTGTATTTAATACACATTTTCCTCAAATAATATTTAATGCCCAATAAATGAACATAAGTGCTGACGCACCAGCCATTTTTTTAAATACGTTTATTTTTCACATCTTAATTTCATACTGTAAATTTGACACATAAAATTTAATCTATATCCTTTCTTTGTTTAAAATGTAAGGAGTTTTTTCTTAACTCTATGGTTGATAATATATATCCATGAAGCTGATTATATGCATAAACTTCGGCAGATGTCTCTGTTACTAGTTTCACATCTCTTTTCACTGATTGTGAATGGCAAGGATAATTATAAATTTTTAAAGAATGTTCTTTTGCTTCTATACGATCAAACCAAAATCCATTTTCTACGATCAAATAGTTTCTTATGACACAGCTTTCGCGGGGGGATAAAGTTTGATATCTCAATATTAGGGTTCTATAATACCCCCTAATGTCAGGTAATAATTATAATGAAAATGAATATATTTATTCATATTCCTGAATCGAATTTCTATTAATAAATCAATAATAATTTTGATTCCTCATATAAAAAAGATTTTTTGGGTAAAGATACATTCTTCTTATTTGTTTGATTAATAAATAAATGCATGAGTAGAAATTAAAGTAGATTATTTTTTAAATACGTTTATTTTTCACATTGAAGAGGAATCCAATAATAAAACCATAACAAATATTTCCCCTCTTACAATTATTGTACTTTTAATTGTATCTGCTTCTAAGAAGTACTGTCATCATAGGATGTTGATATGAATCTGTGAGGTACAATTACTACACGTACTTTTCACCACTAATATTTTTTGTAATAAATATTATGTGAAAAACAAATAACATTAACTAACTTAACATAAATTAATAAAAAAATAATACATTCCTTAAACAATATTTTGAGTCGCTAGCTCGCTGGCTATTAGCACCCTCAGAGACTTGGCAATTCGAAACTTTTGAACCGCATTCAAAATATTGATCAAATATAAGCCACAACACTGTTTTTGTTCAGACACTGGATTATCCTTGCTTTCTTGTCCATCTGATGATGTTTGTGAAGTCGACGATGGACCGGATGGTTGATGATGAAACGTTTCATATATTGCCTATGGCACATTAAGGATTTTGTTCAAGGGATTTATTAGTCGGCACTCTTTGGAGAGGACGAGTGATAAGATGAATCATCACTCTTCTGATCGAAACACCACACAAGAATGTTAAAGTTACTTGACAAAGACACTTAATATCGGTTTATGAAGCATATTGGTGCATGGCCTCAATTAATCAGTTCCATAACTGGTTCAACTTACAAGCCAGTAAGGTAATTTCATTTTCAATAGAATATTTTATCAAAATCCTTTTCTTTTGTTTGAAAAATAAGCATCTCTATTAGGATATTGTTATTACTTTTCAATTGATTTGTTTCTTCAATTTCATGATACGTCCCATCACAACAAAAATCAATGCGTTATTTGGTAATAGTCAATAGTTATGAGCTAAACTTTTTTTAAATATTTAGATGGAACACATTTTTCTTTTGCATATTAAGCACTCCAGCGAATGGTTTTTTCCTTGAGTATAGTCATTTAATATCGCCTTCAGACCTTAAGGGCTCGGGAAATATACATACACTCTAGTGTATATATTTGATGATATGTTACAAACACAATTGCTGTATATACGATACGTACTTGAAAAAAGCTTTCAGGGTATTCTCTTATTGTTCTTGTCGTAGTTGTTTCTCTTTGTTATTTTTGTAACAATAAACAACGGTCTCACATCATTCAATCATTAATGTTATATATTGTTTTTTACATTATTCAGATGCATTAATACTTTCTAACGTATGTTGTATACATAGAGTCAGCTCAAATTTCATGGTTGCATTTATTGGGTCCCAATGTAAGTGTCCTTTATTTTATTGCATAATTGTGATATATAAGCTAAAATATGAGGGCTTTTTTCTTGATATAATAATTTAGTTATGTTTTCAATTTAGGGAATACATTGTATGTAATAAAATAAACTCAGGATGGAGTGAATCCGATGCTAGCCGATGAAATGACGTAAAGGAAAAAAATCCATGGAGAAGCAGCTTTTATAATTCTTTTTACTTTGAGTGCCGTAGTAAAGGTGAGCTCCACCGACCTATATAATATCTGGTTGCTGAACTGAGGAGAAATATCTAGCCCTCTGAAGACGTCAGTAATGTATTTAAATTGACTGCCACGCGAGGGATACAATAAAATATGATATATTTTTTATATAAACTTGGGAATATAATAATGGAAGCCATACAATAAATATCACTGATGTCATGCTATGTTGTTCTTTAGAAAAAACTTAAATATTCGCATCACTGTCTATATAATCCATAAGACAACTTGGTATTAAGACTTTGAAAGTTCAAGGGATTAGAATAATCTTCTTTACTTTGTTTCATGAGTTGTCGACTTCAACATTTCTTCTATTACGTTTATTGCAATCATAGATATATATAATGGGATTATAAAAAGGTCAGATACCTATTCTGTTGGCAAAGAAGAAAAAAACTCGCTGTGGGCCACATTACTTATTGAACACATGCTCAAAAACACTTGTTATGATTGATTAAGTAAGTCAAGTTCCTTCCTTAGGTATTTGAATATAGAATTAAGCTTAAAGGGGAGGAGGATATAGATACGTATATTTACTCCTTTTAACTCAGTTGAGAGGAATATTTGTTTAACAATGTGTAAGGAGAAGGATGACATATAAAAATGTCGTAATTGGCTTATCATATAAAATGACGTGATTGGCTTATGATTACTTTATGATATAAGTTGGAATAGAGGACTTCTATATCATTTGTAACTAGTGTAATAGCATAATAACATATAACTCTTATTAATGAAGACTCAACCGTCGCATAGAATCCTTGATACTAAGTGATCTTCCTAATATGCAAAATATCCTTGCAACTATATTGTTAAAGTCATTGGTGCTTTATTAGTTCTCGTTTTGTCATTGACAATTATTGAAGTAAATCCCTGTAGCAAGTTCTTTGGTTATTCCAGTTTTAAGAAACTATGATAGATAAGTAAATATAGTTCTATATCGATATTTATAATGCATATGTGTATAATGTGAAACAGCAATAAATTTTTTAAACAAAAAAAAATATATTTATAAACTTCGGTTTCCCCACCTTTTAATGTTTTATATTGGCTCTATAAAAGAATTTTATATTTCCATTTGCTAAACTTTAAAAGGGGATCATTAATGAAAGATATATATATTCAGCAATTCCTGAAATTCTTTTGACGATTGAAATCATAAAAGTTCAATTATCTCATGAAATGTTTAATAGTCTCAAATAGTGAACACAACTTTATAATTTATAGGATTTTAGTACGACGTTTAAATTTGATCAACAGCACTGTTAGAAAGGTACGATATCTTTGCACTAATATGTTCACTTGTATAGACAACTATGAGGGTTCAAATATCAATATATAGGTTCTTCTGCAAGAAATACAAAGAGACAGCATATCACTTTTAGAAGCAATCAGAGATGTCTGGGGAAAAGACCCGTTAAAGGTTTGTATTGATTTAATGTTGTCTTAACAAAAAATCATTTCTCCTTTATTTATTTAGGTCCTTTTAAAGAGAAAAATAAATTATCTTTTAATATAAGTTTTCATTTTTTTTTTCTCTTCAGCAAGGTCTTTATTTCATTATTTAATATATCTGACGTACACAATATACACATATATATATCAATAAAATTAAAAAGGAAAATTGTGCAGTGTTGAAACAACATAAATAAACATTGTAGTTTTAAAATATTTTCCTCTTTAGACCTTAAAAACATCAAATTACTTAGGAAGTATAAAAAGCAATACTAAAACCAAACAAAAAATAAAATCACAATAATCGAACAAAACGTAATATTATAGCAAGTCAATGAACAAAGACAGATAACACGCATACATAATAAAAACGAATATAATTATCCGATTAAAGTCCATAAGCTATTAGTTCTCCGTGTCCTTAGTGTTTCGTTATAATAACGTATTATACGTTTTAGCATTCTGGAGTGTCGGGCTGATGAGGAGGGATAATACTTTATGATTTCATACGCGAAGTTCCATATATTGTCCTGGACCTTGGGAATCCATTATTCTTAACAAATTTAGAAGTACCAAAAAACTATTCCTAATTTTTTTATAACAAATTTAGAAAAATATTTTTTAATGCCTCGTTCATTAGTAATTTTAATCAAAGTGTAAACTTTTATCTTACGTTCAGATACCCCCCCCCCCCCCCCAAGATATCAATCATTTGTCCTTTATGTGTTTTTACGTTATTTTGTTGAGTTATTTCTGTGATATTGTGTTTATATACACGTAAAAGATAAAATAAAGTCATGTTGTTACTGAGTCACAAAAAAATATATATTTAGGTTCTTGTATGCGCGGAAAATGTACGAGATTTTTCAACAAAAAAACTCTACATCAAACCACAATATTTCAATATATTTTCTCGATCAACAATGAAGAACTTTTTAATGAAAACTATCAGTTGCTAACCATATGAAAACCTTTGTAAGCTCATACTAAACAACAAAAAAATAGCTTCAATATTTAGCAAGATATATAATTCAAGATATTTATCAAATTTAACGAAAACAAGGCAAATAGTACATTTTGTATGTTTTAATGACATAACATTATCAATTCTATAACATAATCATTCAAATATTCAAGTAATGTTTCAAGATAAAGTCTAAGAATGATTCCAATATGTTATCGATAGTTATGACCGATTCGATTTCCACTTTGCTTACAAAAATCGGTCTTTAATGAAACCTTCAAACATATCAAACCTGAAATATACTTATTGACTCTTAAAAGTAAATTATTTTTAATGGACTTTTTAATAAGTATTTAATTGTAATACAACAGCGTATGATCTCTATTACCAAGTTCTAAGATAATATCTTCTTCATTTTTCAAATATAGATACATTGTAACTTAAAATATTTGATGTATACAAATATGTAAAAGAGAGATATAACATTCGAAAAGACATAAGTTTTAAAATTAAAAGTGAACTTTAACAATTAAATATTTTTATTTTGATGTTTAAAAAAAACCTATCTTTTCCTCAATACTTTTTTACAAAAAGTATTTTGCAAAATGTGTCACGATCTTACTTGACTGTCCTACATCATTTATGGAGCAATGAACTATAAAATAGGAAGATATTTGGTGATCTCTATACGAATGGATTCTTATTTTTAATTTGAATACAAAGTAATGATACCAGTCCCCAAATTTTCATCTTCCTCACACTGGCTATAATTGCAGACCAAGAACTACTACTCCAGATAGGGTTTGGTGCTCATGAGCATTTATGTTTATCAAAAGAAGCCTCCTTAGAGCTTACCAACTCCAAATGAACTTTCTTTCTAGAATGTTTTGGCAATGGATTAGGGGGGGGGGGGAACTTCGTCCTCTTTGTATAATAAGAAACTGATTAGATATAAGTAGGGATACTAATATATTAAATATACATTTATTTACAGTGACGTCATAAATGAAGCTTGTTATTATTTTAATAGCCGGTGAATGAGAGTTGAGTCATTCAATTGCTTTAGAGGATGTTGATTTCCATAATGACCTTAATCAAAATCTACATTGCTCCCTAGAGAAGCGACATTGTAGCCTAGCTTCTCTCACACGTCACAGTTAAAGATGAATACACACCATAATTGCAATTATTTGGGTTGCACATGATTATTGCTCAAAAAATATGTGTTTTATAAATCTATAATCAATTACGGTCATTCTCGCGCACTCAAGAATAAAACATCTCTTTTTATCAGTTGGCTACTCATTTTTTTTGTACGTCTTACCGTCAGAATGAGTATCTATTAATAGACAACCATGAATATTTAAATAATCACTCATTATTCCACATGAGCAATAGGAGTTTTATATTAATATGCCATAGCCTGTTAAAAATATTTGCAAAAGTGTAACTGAAAGAGTAAATAACTAACCCCTTCGATTATCTGATCTAACCTTATGTGTATTTCATAAAACACAATTCTTTATATACAAATACGTTACAAATAGGGGCATCGAAACAAATAGGAGTGATTGCCAATAGGAGCAAAGAGACATAAAGAATCTGCTACGAAGCCCACTTGGAAAATCACGTAAACTACTTTTTTATATTTGAACCATTTTTTATTTTATTTTTTAGAATCAGTTCTCAACGAATGCCAAAGTAATTATGCAAAATGCATTAATAAAGACTATAATCTAATAGAAGAAGAATAAAACTAAAAATATCATAAGCCGGCAATGAGAACATCGCCTTTACTTAACAAAGTATGAAAAATATGTTTACCAAAAAACAACACAATATATAAATTTTATTAAAATTAAAAAACTAACACCATCACTTGATTTTTTTTAAAACTTCGAGATCAGTTTTGAGGTGATACGTAGAAATTCATGACAAATATTATATTATTCCGAAGTCACGGTCCTGTTGTCTCCAAAAGCATTCGGAATGCGAGTCAAAAAATCTTGCAATGGCGGCTAAAATTATTTAACATTTTCTTTCAACCAGTAAATTTGGAGAAAAACTTTCCAACGGTGCTATAATTATATACTAATAACCATAAGGACCATATCAATATTTGTTTGGCAAAAGTGGCGACGTAACCAAAATTGAGCGTTCATAAATATGTGGGACACTTAGCAATAACAAAGGGGTTAATGGCCACATTACTTGAAGAAAAAGATTGAATTGACGAAACATACACCACGTTCATAATGGCTGGGACCGTCAACAAACGCACAGTGTTTGGTGCGTTAACAGTCTAGATTTCTACAGTAGAAAACATAGTATTAAACCACGCAGCTGACCTGACCTACGTCTTATCATTTAACCTCGCATCGACACATTATATTCCTCTTAACCTGATTCAGATAATCAAAAAGACCAAAAATAAACAATAACTTTATGTAATTTATCTTGTTAAATTGTATGTTAGTAATTTATATACTAATCATGCCTGTTTATATTTTTATATATTTTTGTTATATTTTATAATGTGTTATATCTATCTATATCTATTATCTATCTATCTATCTATCTATATCTCTATCTATCTATCTATCTATCTATCTATCTATATATATATAATATTCCTTGTGTTTAGACATTTAAGGTTTTAAAAAGAATAATATCTTAATTGTAAGTTTTCAATCAGTTTAAACAAAAATTATCATATTTTAAATAATTATTTAACATAATGAGATGTATAGCGTTCATATATTAAGGACCGAGCCGCTAAGAAAGAAACATAATCCTACTCAGGCATCAATTTAAAAATAAAATGCATTTACGCTTAATAAATGATACCTAAATACCTATCCCGAAAAACACCTGTGATGACGCCGTCTAGACCTTATGTTCAATCCACCATGGAAAGGAGAATTCAAAAAATATACCTGAGCGGCCTAACATTGCAAGGACACCCGATTGTCCTTTTTCAAGAGCTCGTAGTCCAAGCCAGGCAGCTTTTAAAGGCAATAATAATAATAAGTAGGCAAGCGAGTAAGCATGAGATGCTACAAACAAACTTGCTACACTTTTTCTGCTTCTCCTTTAATACAGAAAAATGTGCTTCTGCCTTCGTTATATCTTACAACACTCTTCTTTTTGTATTCTCTCATAGTTTGTGTGATAATTAGTCCCCTACGTCCGCACATGCACGGTGGATGCTCTCTTACTTTTTAAAGCTTATATTCTATTCTCTGTCATGTATAGGAGTATGTTTCAGTTATCCGAAGTTTAAAGAGCTTTTTGATAGTGTGACGAAATGTGATTTAGTTTTTAAACAATATATATATATATCTATGTTTTAACTATGTGTAGGAGTGATGCAATAAGACAAAGGGACAAGTTGTCATTCTATTAAAGAGGTAAGAAAAATAATATCATTACGCGGAAATAATATATATATATATATATAATTGCTGATTTTTATTGTCAGTCATCTGAATTCGTGCCAAGAAGACAAATAGATTTATGCCCTTAATAAGAAGCATACCTTTAATATGCAAGGAATGTTATTTGAGTGAAAGCTATCTATTCAGGAAATACAATTTTAACGTACCATATCAATTTTTTTCATTAACTTATGTGTATGTACAAAACTAAATACATAACGACGCAGTTCTGGAGGACTACGCAAATATATCTACTAATTTTCTTAGTGCATGATGAAAGGGAGAATGTGCTATGGTTACGTAACGAAATGAACAAGTATGTCAGAAATGTACATAATTCATCTTTTGAAATTCACATGATGTTTGAAGATACTGTACTATGATTGGCCACAACGTTTTATTCTTTAAACTACAAGCGGACACAGTGTATACACTGTTATGCTCTAAAAAATATTTAGAAATCAACCATAAACTATAAGTAAAGACAGTTTTATATTTAAAAAAATACATATAAATACAAAATCATTTATGTTTTCAACTCTCTGAACAAATCGTGTTTCTAAGTGGGATTGATATATTTTATATTCACAGTTAATCATCTTCGTTATCATTGTTGTTTTGACACCGCCTATATGATAAAAACCCTATATGTTGATTCAATATTGACATAAGGCCTTAATCAGAGACAGAGAATCAAGCCTAGAGATACAAAATACTAATTACACAATCTGTCTGGGAGTCAATGTACTCAATTTGCTCTTATTTTTATAATGGAACCTGATTTATAATCCAAATAAAGTATGAAATACGTAAGAAAAATAACTTGGATTTTTTTTGGTATGTTATTTTGCAAAAAATCTGTTTATTGATTATTTTATATTTTTTTAATAGATCTTAATATAAAATGCAAAGTTTAAACCAGTTGAGTGACCCACTCAGTGTCTCTACCTGTTACTATGTATCACGTACGTGTTTAGAAGCATGGACAGTTTTTTTAGAAGCAGACGGAAGCAATAATATAGCTTATAGTAATAATTAGAAACTTAGGAACTGAATTGTTAAAATACGTTGTACATATTATAAAGTAACTGCTACATTATGTACTGTTTTTATAAACATTCCTGGGTAAGAGATCGCCATTGTTGCGAAGCCCGACTTTTGTAGAAAGATTGATTAACCAACATAATGTAAATCACAAAAGGCAAGCGATAGTCTATATGAAGCGTATTTTGATATGATGATACACGTCATATAATCTGGTCTCTCATCATATCTTCAAGCAATATATTTTTATTGTACATAGTAAAACTCTGTAGGATATATATATTTTTTACTCCTCTATAGTCAGAATATCAACACCAAATGAGTCTAAGCCTTTTAGTCTTCTTCATGGTTCATGGAAGATATTGGTCTTATTTAAATGAATATCATAAATCCCATGTACCGTTCATTTTTCTTATTTTGTCGTTGTATTACTATTTTCCTTTTTGTTGCCTATATGGTTGGATAGAATTGCATCCGACAGGATATTAATAAGTATTATAGCATTAAAAATTAGTCACTCGAACTACCTAGGATCTTTATCAATGAGGGTAGACCAAAAATGAGCATCCCTCTCGGGAGTATTCGAACATGCGCCCCAAGATTGAGAGTTGAAACACACCTTAACACACACGGCCTTCGCACTCCCTTTTTTTTGCCTATATGGTTCGATCTTTTCTTTGGTTATAGAAGAATGTATGAGATAAATTATAGAAAACAAAAAAAAAACAATATCCATAATAATTAGGTTGGATAAAGACCAATAAGAGCAAGATACTTCAATTGCCAAACATAGGAATTGAATATATGAATTCAGCAAACAGATAGAATTGCATAATATATATAGTTATATTAACGTTGAATGACTGCTTTTGAAGAGAATGTGTGGCATAGATATGTTTGGAATGCACACATAATGCGTAATATGTATAGCTTATATTTATTAATAGAGGAATCTGTTAAATGATTAAAGTTATGAATTTTCGCATGGGTTTTATTAAGCTTAATCATCAATCAAAAACATGATTAATAACGATTTTGAAATATTTTTATCACAATATTACTACTTCAGTTATTGTTTGACAAGGAATTCTTAGTCCTTATTGCGATGTATAAAAAAAACACACAAGATTGCACATCAGAGCATTGCAAATGAAAAAAAATCGTATATTTTTTTCTTCTTGTAACCGGATTCGTTGTGGGTTTGAATAATAATAATTATCAACAAACCTCTTGGCGCCAAATAAACAACCACATATGAGGAGAACGTCGTGCTTAATTAAACAGTCTTCTTTAAGTTGTTTTAATTATAAATGCAACAAGGGTGTGAATGGCAT
>CP045894.1:5659098-5687431 GCA_013387185.1 Caligus rogercresseyi
TCGGCGGAGGTAATAAACAAATATTTTTTTGTCTATATGGTTCGAAGGAAATTGCAGCATCCGACAGGATATAAATAAATCATAATAGCATTATAATTAGTCTATCGAACCTAGGATTTTACCAATGAGGTAGACCAAAAATGGACATCCCCTCTCGGAGTATTCGAACCTGCGACCCCAACATTGAGAGTTGAACACGCCTTAACGCACAACGCTATCGCACCCCTTATTTTATATAACACATAATAAATATGAGGATCAAATCACTTTATTTATTTGTCAGTGTTGAAAAAATAAAGGAATTTTTTTAATTTGTCTTATTTTTTAACCCATTTTTAACTTACCATATAAACCCTCGAAATATTTTATTACTTTTTCGTCAACTATACATATACTCTGAATATTTTATGTTATAAATTTGAACCTAAATAAACCTTCAATGTCTTAGCACTTCATTAAGTATTTCTAGTTGTCCTCTCCTCCCTCACTCTCTAAAAAATAGATAAAATTTAAAACATATAGCAGATGCTATATTTTTAAGATTGTTTAGCTAGGATGCTAAAAATTTAAACTATAATGTTTAATAATGTATTTTTTACGCACTAGCATCTTATTATATACTTCTACTTTGTTTATTGTATATATTCCTGAACTGTGAAATAAACAAAAAAAATTCTAGCGGAGTGCTACTAGGCGTTAAGGAAAAGTCCACTTTGATCCAACGCTTCTTTGGAATCTTAAACTCAAACCATATAAAAGTTGATCAAAAATAATTAAGTGTTCAGGATATATAAAGGACCGAATAAAATATAAACGGATCGATTTTTATTTGTTTATATATTTTATGGTAACATCCACCCACTCAAAAATATTTATTATCCACCCAAAATCCTTCTTACAAAATTTTGCCCAATTCAAACGCACCATTAACAAGAAATCGAAGAAAATAATTTTCTACAAAAAATAAAAATATATGGAAAACAATTTTTACGAGAATAGCCTATTAGTACAAAGCGGATCTTATCAGCTCAGTCATAGAAAAATTGGTTCCAGATAAAATAACAATTTTAAACAAAATCGTAAGAAACGTTTTGGCTAATAAAATAAATATGTAAAAATGAATTTCCTAGAAGTGACCCTAAAATCCGTATTGAGCCTTCAAAATCATTAATTATTCACTGGGATATAATGAATCGTTTGATGGCTGTTGGGAAACGAACGAGCAGACAAATGAAACAACGGAATTTTATTTTATTTGTATACATTAAGAATAATAAAAAAATATTCCTTATAAAATGCCATTTTATAAGACGAAGTACAAATAATGTTTCCAATATATTAAAAAACTTTTTTCTTCTATATATTGGTTTAAAAAATACTAAAAATCTTAATGTATTTTTTCATTTATAAGAAAAACCTTCGGATACACCATCAATAAGATACTCGATGTATAGTTTCCAGGTACGATTATGATACTTTTATAAGGAATTACTTCATCTCCTATTCTCGTTTTTCAGTTTATATTGAAAGCATTTTTTTCGACTCGATTAAATATATATCACACTCATAATTCATTGAAAAATATAAAAATTCCGAACAATGACAACCACCCAAAAAAGAAAAATTAAGTAAATATTAGATAATGAGTATTCATTCAACTGTTTACAAATCAGCTTGGATTTTTCTAATGCTCCATGCAAGGATTTCAGAAAAAAAATTATAGACTATAATTCATGCCTTTGCTTACTGCCAATATTTTAGCTTCTTAAAAAAATAATTACTTGCAGCATTTGCCAAAATAGACGTAAAGTTTTATTACGCCGGTAATTACGCTTAAACTAACATCATATGTTACACAAAGCCTTCCTAAAAATGTGTGTTCTTTAAATGATTATTCCCTTCTTGATCAAATCATCTCTTTTAAAACCTTACCCGATCTTATTTTTCGGTCGTTTTTTAAAATATTATTATTGATATTAACATTGTTAGAATCGAATTGATTCCAGTTTTAAGAGTTTTCTGTTTTTTTATTTAACTGTCTAATATCTTTTATAATATTACTGCACTTACCTGTTTTTTATTGAATCTATTAATACCCCCACCATTATTTTATTGTTAACTCCTTTTTCACTCGTATATTACATCATTGTAATTGAATATTTTTTAGAAAAGTGTCGTGAAATACATATTAAAAATGACTATTTCAAATTACAAAAGCAAAATTGAATAAAATTGGTAACGGAATTCCAGTCGTGAGAAGAATCTCAAGCAATTCTTAGTTGTTCAGTAGCAAAATATCCGGCCCTTGGCATAAAATTGATTTTTTATTATAAACTGTTTGTTGTTCTGAGATTTTATGACGATATTTAAAAAAAGTTTAGACAATGGACTTTAAAATATAATGCACATTTATATAAACAGCTATATACATCTGCTAAAATGAAAAAAGTCAATAAAGTCTTGTATTAGTAAAATGTCAGGGTAGCCGGGAGCATAATATTCCTAATGCCCTTTCACGCGCCCAGTGAGGGCATAAATGTGCTCCAAGGACATATTTTGTAAAGGCCATTCATTATCAGTCACTCATAACCTATTTTTCATTTTGGGTAGTGTGAAAATGTTTTCATTGCTGCAGTTGATAAATTAACTCTTGTTGAACTAAGCATTAATTATCAATTGCAACAATGAAAAGCATTTTTTTAAATCCCGAAATGTAAAAGGTCATTTGTGACAGTGATGTAGAATGGTCCTTACAAAAGATATTATTTCGCTTTATTATACTTAGGATACTAATGATATTGCATTTTATATGACGCAAAGCATCTGTACTCACATCAATTTACAGCAAAAATTGATGAATGGAACCAAAAACTAATATTCACCTCGTCTACAAGTTCTCTGATCGTGATTCGGCGGTTCTGCATCACCAGGTTCCTCACTTGATAAATGATGGCATCGTTTTTCGATGTTGAGGGCCTACCTGAGCGTGGTTCACTTTCAACTGACAAGCAGCATCTTTGAAGCGGTTGTACCACTCCTTTATCTGTGTGGTGCCCGTCGCTTCATTTCCAAAACACTTTTTAATCTTGCGAATTGTTTCCACTTGCGAATCACCAAGATTAAAACAAAATTTTATGCAATAACGCTGTTCGACTTTTT
Source organism: Caligus rogercresseyi (assembly GCA_013387185.1). NCBI lineage: Eukaryota > Metazoa > Arthropoda > Copepoda > Siphonostomatoida > Caligidae > Caligus > Caligus rogercresseyi. The sequence goes on from CP045894.1 coordinate 5,662,258, forward strand.
CTGACATTTTAAAGAAAATAAAATCCGACGACACTCACTGCACCTGTTCAATCATGAAGGCCTGACGCCGACTGACTTGTATTGGAGCTGTAGAAAAAAATGAGCATGCGCAGTAGTCATGCTCCCAACCACACAGCAAGTCCCGCCCCATAGCTGTGTTCGTTTGACCAATAAAACCAAAAATCGGATACTTTTTTGATCATACCTCGTATATATATAAATATATATATGTATATATGTATATAAATATATATATATATATCATATACAAATAAAGGACCAATAAAAATACAAGATAAATAAAGGATTGTATTAAAAAATTGACAATAGAAAAAGTAGTAGAAAAAAATGTTGAAATAGTGGAATTTGACAACATAGCAATATTATACACATCCTATAAATTAATGAACTAATTATATATATTACTAAGTGAATTAAGTATTTACTATTTTTCTAACCGATTATATTTATTATTTAATGTTACCAATTTTTATATTTGAGTCGCCATAAAAATCAATGGAGTGCTATAGCTGTGTGCATTAAGGCGTGTTCAACTCTCAATGTTTGGGGCGCAAGTTTGAATCCCGAGAGGGGATGGACATTTTTGGTCTACCTCATTGATAAGATCCTAGGTTCGATGGACTAATTGTAATGTTATAATGCTAATTTATATCCGACTAACTGTAATGTTATAATGTTAATTTATATCCTGTCAGATACAAGTTTATCGAGCCATATAGTCAAAAAATAGTCCAGTATTAATAAATAATCGTAACAATCACCTAAGGCATTACCTTAACTTAGTATTTATATTTAGCGCCTTTCTACATCAAAGACGTCTATGGAATTCATTATTTATTTGGCAAATATTACCTTGTCCAATTTATGTGGCTACTAATTAACTAAGTATGAATTAAACGCTATTTGTGAGCTCTATTTATAGCTCTTTATATATGTGCTAATACAATTATAAAATATATAAATAGTATCTTATGAAAACACCAACGGTTTGAATTAAGAAAAGATGTCATTTGAAAGTTTTATAAATGTAGGAGAGCAGACAAAGTCAACACTTACAAATAAATAAACTGTCTTCCCTCTAATCAACTAAGGACTAATCAACAAAGGATGTCTTTATTTTTTAAACCTTTTTAATACGTGTATTTATTTTCTCTTCAACCTATATTATTTTAGGTTGAGTCATATGGAATGAGCTAGGTTCATTATGTCGAAATGTAAACAAGATGATAGCTCAAGAATTCTAACGGGATTGTTCTTATCGTATATTTCTGTATGGTAAACGACTATGTGGCGCCAATTAGGAAATGTAAGTAGTCAACACTCGCACCATTTTGATCCGTTACCAAACTTGCCGCGACAAATTGATACACTCGACTATCGATCCTATTTCTTGATCCGGATCATGCTCACCAAGACAGTCGACGAGATCCATTGGAACCTCATTTCTACCCTTCCTGACTCCTGCCCTGGCCTCTCCACCATCGAAAGATGGAGAAAGGACTTCGAAAATGGTAGTTTTGCTCTGGAGAAGTATACGTCATCAGGAAGACAACTGGAGACGAGGACACCGGAGACGATCACCACTGTGAAGCGCCTGATCGAAAATAACCCGCGGATGACCACTTGACAGGTTGCCGCCGAAGTTTCTCTACCACGGAATACCGTTTACAGGTTTTTGACGGAGGATCTTAGACTACGAAACGTCCTGAGTGTACTCGTCCCCACCAGCTCTATGAGACCAACGAGAGGCAGTGAGTGAAGTGCTGTCAGGACCTCCTGAAGCTTTTCCAGGACCACGGGGAGGACTATCTAGGGTCTCATCTCTTAGTCCAGGACGAGTCCTGGTTCTACTGGGACTCAAGGGAGCGAATGGAAAGGTCTGGGTGGAGCTCACGGGGACCCGGTTCTCGACCCCCTGAGTGAAACAGACTGCGAGGAAGACGATGATCGTGATGGGGTTCACGTGTAAGCCCAAGAGTGTCTTGATCGTAGCAGCACTACCTGCCGGGACCATAGCCGACCGGAATATCATGATTAGTTACCTAAAGATGACTGGGCACCGGTTCAACAACCTCAAATAGCACAAAATTCATCTGAAAGATTGTCCCCTAATGTGGAACAACGCATGATACAGATACCAAGGACTTTCTAACCCAGAGAGACGTTGAACAGGTGAAAGAGAGCCCATACTCACCTGACCTGAACCTCTGCGACCAGTACCTGTTCCGGAAGTTGAAGTACCTGCTCAGGAATGACGAGGCTGGGATGCCACACAGCACCACAGTGGCCGTGTAACGGGCGATGAAGAGGGTCAGCGAAGACAAGTTGTTCGACAATCTCTGGGAAAAGCTTCGAGATCATTACCACGACGTCATTGCAGTCTGAGGGGATTATGTTTACTGGCTTAGAAGTATTTTATGGTATTGATGAAAATTCCGAGTTTTACGTGGTCAGGCTCATTTTTATGACTCAACCTCATATAATTGTTTCTTGCCGCAAAATGATTCATTCACTACAGCCCCTGACCTAACTCATACTGGATAAACAATATACTAAAATCAGGAAAAATCAATGTCAGAGTTTTGCAGCTGATGAAATAAAGAAGAGAAGGAAGATATTATTATGATCTAATGAGCGGTTATGGAGTAGATAAAGGAAGAAATGACTAAATTAATACCCAGTGACGTCATTTGAAAGAACTGCTTTTGGTTGAAACATAATATATGATTACATCACTTGAATTTATTACTAGATTTCCTTTTCCATTCCATGACTACTTCATAGTTTCATCAACAAGTGGGGCTGCTATTTGAGTCCCTGTATTCAAGGAGTTATTATATAGGTGTGTGGCTTCAGTAAAAAAGTACAAATGAATACTCGTTTGTTTGTTAAGCTCCTAGATCAGCTCCACCACACTGGAACTTAATCCAGTATCAGCCGGTTGTGAACTGTCTAGGAAGTACTAATTTTAATTTAAAACAAATTAAATTTGGACAAATAATTGTATATATTTAAAAGAAATTCCTCCAGCATCTTCTTCCTTTCTCCGGTTTCCAATACAAGTTTGTCCCTTCCAATTCGTGCCGTGGACAATAGTAGATTATATTAACTGGAGTTTCATCTTCCTCCTCGCAGAGACGGAACGTTGGAGTTCTCGACCTTCCCATTCGGTGAAGATGTCGATTTAAGTTAATGTGGCCACTGGTCATGGAGACAATTCGGGTCATAGAAGCCCTCCTATAATGGTACATTTTCTTCCCAAGATGGGGCTCGGAAATGAAATATTTTGTCTGCCCTCAGGAACTCATCTTCAGCCAATTGGCCTTCCACATCAAATGAATACTTGTATTAATTAATATAAAATAATACATCAAATGAATACGTGTATTAAGTTATATAAACTTTTACTCAAAAATAAAACTTTTTTATGCCGTATATGTTGCTCCATATATCGTGATAAAATTATTTTAAAGGTTTTGTTTATGAAAAAATTCATTTCTTTAATCAAAAATAATATTTAGATCAAAGTACTTGCTCAATATCTTTCGATGTTTTGTTTCTAAAATAATAATTATTTTTGATACAAGAAATTAAACAAATGGATGGTCTGTTCAAACCAACTTTTATGTTTTTTTCATTTTGGCCCGAAATATTGGATTACTATCACCGGTAATATATGAATTTTTATCTAGGTATTTTTTACATATTTTTTTATTTCAGGTTATTTACTGCTTATCATATAAGTTTATGATGAAAATTAATCCAGTCATTTTGAAAATTAACATTCAAATTAATTTAATAAATGACGTCATTGGATTGCCTATTAAAGTGTTTGTCTATCATCTTCGAAAAAAAACCAGTAAGTGTCTAACAAAAAAGCATGGCACTCATTTTTTTAATATCAAATATCACACATGTATAATAAGTAATAAATGAGCATTGACTATTTAGAACTCACTTGAGTCAGTCATTGGGTCTTATATTTGTATTAATATCATACTGTATATAATCAATTTCTACATTATGTTACTTCTTATAATCTAAGTGACCAGAAAATAATGCTTCTTTTTTTCTAATAATTTTGTTTGTTATATTTGAACGTCACATCAACAACTAGCAGTGATCTTATTTATCTCACTTTATATAATTGCAAAATTTTTTTTAAACAAAAAAATATAGAAATATGCTTCAGCAAAAAAAGTTAAAAGAATATGTGAAATAAAATTATCAAATTAGACGAGGAATGGAATCTTGCACAATGTTGTAGTGATTTGATCATAGAGATATAAAGGTATAAAGAGATATAAAGAGCTGATTCCCTTCAATAGCAGAGAAACAACGTTCTGTTGTTTCTATGTGGTTAAAATAAACATGGAAATTGATACTACGTCATAGTAAACTGATTATAGAGATAGATATATCTCTATGGTCAGCTTACGATGACGTAGTATAAATTACTTTGTTTATAGTGGACAAACAGAAACAATAGAACGTTGTTGTTTCTCTTCTATTGAAGGGAATTAGCTCTATATATCTTTATATCTCTATGGATTTGATATATTTCAAATCATAAAACTTAATCCGTTCAAACCGGCTTCAAATAAGATTGTGACGTAATTTCATGGACTAGCGACATCTAACGTTAAAGAAATAACCGACATTTTGGCCAATTTTTTTGTTTACTTTTTCCTTGTATGCGCTACTTTACTTTAACGCTTTAGGATCATCAACAAAGATCTTGGACTCACAAGATTGCCCTGTGGGATTGTCTTTTGATGTGGGCAACACTTATTCTCACGTTGTGGAGTTATGGCCCGAAGTAACGTGACACCGGTATAACAGAGCCCCTACCTTAATAAGATACTTTTATAAAAACTAAAATCATTTTAAGTCTTATCATCTGCATGTATTTTGGTTTTTAATATGTTATATAAAACAAGGCTAAGGATGAAATGGATGACTAATAAAAAGAATGAAGTCTGGAGGAAATAAATATAGCCAGGAAGTTACATTATCAAAAGTAATAGAGTTTCAAAAAATGTTATTGATACATCATGTAGGAAGCTTTATTTGCGTTGACATATACGATATATTATTACTGTAAATAAATGTTTCAACTAATTGAAACTACTATGCTACACTTCACAAGCGATTAAAATGTATCAGTAACCATCAATCTACTTAATTAATGGAAATGCTAAATTTATTGAAAAAAGTAAAGCCAGTTTTTTATAAGTTTCTTTCACTATTTAATATGTATATATTGAATTGATTTAATACAATTGTATTTTTGAATGATGATTATGCCTTTATTGCTTCTTAAATTTCAATTAACCCTAAAATCTTTAAAGCGTGTGCCAAAAGAAAAAAAAAAAACAGTTTTTTTGTAACTAGAGAATCTTAATCAAATCTCTCTTAGAATTGCTTAAATAGGAACTTTTAGAACTTTTTAAATTTATTTCGATCTGTTACGCATCAGTCGTGTAAAAGGGCTTTAAAATGAACAAGATATAGTTCTTTTCTTAATCTATGTACATAATTAAAGATTGCGCCCAGGATTATTTACAAAACAAGTAACATGTAAGTTTTATAAACATTTTTCAAATTCAATATCTAACAAAAAAATAATTAGATTGTTTCAAAAGAGAGCTTGGTTCCTCTTTGAATAATTTATACTTTGCTTATTAAATATACAATCTTCCGAAAATAGAATGTGTATAATCGATTTATGTTGCATTTAACACATTAGATATTTGCATAACTTTTTTATCGCTGTTTATTATTATAATGTTAAAAAAACGCAGTTTTTTCATTCACTTTACACATTTCTGTGTAAATAGTACTATAATATATTTGTTTTCTGTTACTAAAACTTATATTTTTTTCTGTCACTAAACTTTGGTTTCGTATCGCTAAATTAATATAGTGTAATAAATAATTAATATAGTGTAATACATAATTAAAATACACATATATATTTAAATACAAACAAAATAAAAGCTCTTTTGAACATTGCGTAAACAAAACATAAATGAATGATATAGTTGTAATCTACTACTCAAAAGTGACTAAATAAACCATAAATGTCGATTTATGGGTTCTTTAAAACCGCTAATATTTTCTTAAAATCTCTATGTAGGCTTTAAAAAGTAAATTCAACGCGAAAGCACGAATCATACAACATTTCCAGCTCATTTCCAGTCCTCTGGTATTGCGCTCGTCGTCGTAAAATTACACGGCTAAGTAGCGGACATGGGCTTCAATGATTGTTGTTACCCTTAGATCCTCCATGAATGAGTTGTTGCAATTATTTTTGCAATGAAGTATTTAATATTTAAAAGTACTGTGTTTATAACTTTGTGACAAGGGAGGGGAGCATTAAATTTACGTTTGTAAGCACTAAAAATAACATATTTTATATTTTTAGGTTCTTATTTCATTTTCGCAACCATTTATTTGAATAACATGTTTGACTACCTTAAGAACAGGACAATCAACGAAGGTAAAATCAAGCTGCCACTATTTTATTAACCATATCTTTTAAGTTCCTTTTTGTTTTAATTATCATTTCCCTTATAATATCGCATTATTGACATGTTCTTTTATTGTTTTATTATATGTAAAAAACATTCAATCGTTGATAATATAATGTATATTTCCATGTTTTCATTCGATTTCTTTAGCAATGCGACGAAATAAATCATAATTTATTAAATTTAATAAAAACTAAGGTATGAATTGGATAAAAATCAACAACTATTGCATGGATAAAGAATCTAAATAATTGAACGAAAATCTAAGCTTTTGTTGTTAATTTCAGACTATCAATTATATCACACATCGACTGAAAAATCCTCTGATTCGATGATTAAGGAATACCAAGGAAATTAAAAAAGCTTTCTAATATAGATCCGAAGGGAAATAACTTCCAAAAAAAATGTGTGTCCAATCTTAAAAAACAAGACTTGAGAGACTAAAAAAACATTAACTAAACGCGTTAGAGGAAAACGAATCCTTCCTACATTGAAGACAGGAACCGATTCAGGTCTTGGAGTATATACAACTTTTTCATTCAAATTTATTGACAGACAAAAAGTATTGTGATGGATTGTATACATTATTACACTATATGGAAGCAAAAAAATAATAGTCATTGAATATTATTGTTTGTCAAGGATACACAATTTGTTATAATACGTGAAAAAATACAGCAACGAAGAAAATAATGAAAAGCGTTGTAGACCAAAATTTAAAACTCGGATACATATAAACATAATCTATATAAAAGTCATTTAAATGATTCAGATTCTTGTTATACTTCACACTTTTTGATATTTTTGATAACGATAGGATATTTAATAAGATATTTTCTTATTTGGTAGCCAGTAATTTATATCAGAGAATGAAATTTTAAAATCCAACGTGGTATATCAGGCATCAGTCATGACAATAATTATTTGGAGTTCCACTGCCCTTATTAGACAAAAATATATTTAAAAAAGGTCTTTAGGTACGCGTATGCAAACCATGGTATGTTTTCTCCAAACCAATGAATTCAAATTTACGTTAATAATTCACCATTCCCTTTAAAAAATAAATGGCAAGTGAACGTAGCTGTGTGTTCTTTGTCGTTCATTAAAATAGTAGCTCAAATTAATTTATCAAGTGTTCATAAACTTTCTTACTCAGTCACCTGTCTAACATATCGCCGCTAATGGAGAGTCATTTATGTATATGGGGAGATAACCTCAGTTAATGGCATGAAATATCTCTGAAGTAATTTACCCTTGTACTTTGTAGTGGCAAATGTCAAGAACTCTATTCTGGAAATGAATTTCATCCATCCTTATGAGTTTATAATTGATGGCAAGAAAGGCACAATAGCTGATACTGAAACAAATGACTTAACTCGAGGAACACACGTTCAAATGCAAGCATACATTCTTAAAGACTGACTTAAAAATTTCACAGTTAAATATTAAATATTTATTATGAATCTTTTTTATCTTATGTATCTCTCCCTAGCAAAACCACAATCGAAATTCCTCTGGACGTACATCATAGGATTGGTAAAGGAAGCTCTCCTTCATATTCTTTTAAATTTTGCCGTCTTTTGTCCGAAAAGATCGAAGTATGCAGCGGGATTCTAATCAGTATTCAACTTTTTAACCTCAGCTCTAGAAACTTGTTTACGCAGTGTGTCAAATATGTAACTTGAATTAATAAAAAGAAAATATTAAAAGTGCAACAACGCTTTTTAACTAACGTGGTACACAACAAACCTTTTTCATAGTAAAGTTCTTTTGCCGTATTACCACTCACAATGTACTCTTGCCTTGCATTTATGATCGATGTTATATTGTGTGTATTGTATATAAAATAAAGAAAATAAATAATAAATAAAGAAACATAATAAAATTATAAAATATAAAAAAGAAACAATAAACAAAATGTCCATGCAGAATGGATTATATGGGGACGCTGCGTCCAATGGCCCTAGCTGCGGTCCTGGCTGTGTGAAGGGTAGTGGCCGACCTCAAGGCCTTAGACAAGTTCCACACAGATATTGCGTGACATGCAAAAGTAGCTGTCTCCCTCCCAAGTGGGTACGCCACTGAAGTTGTGGACCTCATGGGCCTCCTCTGGATGTATAGAATAAAAAGATACATATAGTGAAAAACATATTTTTTTGTGACTAGTATAAACCTAAAAATATATAAATGTATATATATTCCAAAAACTTATATATATGCAAATTTTGTGAAATGAAAAAACCCCCAAAATATATGAATAAAATGCATAGATACCAGTTATTAATTAGGACCTGTTGTTTATGTCATACTTACTGTAAAATGAAAAAACAACATTGTAAATTATACATATTTCTTCCCTCTGAGACTTTAACTCATATCCTACCCCAAAAATTCTGGGAAGACGAAAATATTAATATTATGAATTAAATTCCCAATTTGAACAAAATGGGTCAGCCAAAATCACTTTTTTACCCAAAACATTATACGGCTTATAAAGTAACAAACTTTAGTTTTTCTTGAATCAAAGAACACTCATTTCTTTGAATTACAAGTAACATCAACCGAAGAAATATTATCTTGTCTATTTGTGGTTATCTCGAATATTATTTGACTTGTTTTTGTTTGTTTCAGAGTAGGATCCAAGAGTACGAATTGAGGTCGAGTCTTGAATCCAAGGCGAAATCAATACACGATTTTAGTCCCTTACCTAGAATACATAACCACTTTAACCATGTTGTTTTGTCATTCTACCTTGGGAAGCCAAACAAGTAACCAATGTAGCAATTCCTAAGTACTCCTGATATCTGTATTAGGATAATGATAAATGCATTTTTGAGCCTTGATCATCTTCATACAAAATCAATCACACTCAGCCAACATGTGAGATGATTTCTCATTACTCTGCTGACGAATGATATTTTTGTTCGACAATGCCTGGAGATATACAAGAAGGCCATGGCGAGTTATTATTTGGATTTGAATACATTGAGATTCACAATGCAATAGGGTCTGATTTTGGAAGCAATAGTTCACTTGTCTACGGGAACTATCATGTGTCCATCGGAGGTCCATTCTCTATAATGAATGTCAGGCCTGACATAAATGAATCTGGATAGGCATGTCCTTTATTGATTTGATCATGAACCAGCTCTTGGAGGTAGGTCAGCTTTCTCATTTCTTAACCAACCTATATGGACCTTAACCCAATGAAGATCGACATGGTTACATGCCTACAAGTGCATTCAAAACATTGATACACTTGTTCACTTTACGAGGGCTTACAACAACCGAGCCCAAAGATACAAGATACTGCTTGCTTATCATCATAAAAGTCAATTATCGGGCTTGATTAAAAAAATTTGTCTTGTTTAGAGATACCCAAACTGTAGCTTGAAACGCAGTGGTCATTGAGTTTCCCAGCTGTGTTTATTATAAAAAATAAAGGATTGTACAGATGATAGCCCCACTCATTTTTTTAGCAATTTTGCTACCGTCAGTGTAGCATTGAATGCAATTAATGGCATTCAATACGTCACCTACTCAGGAACTATCATAGCAAATGAAAAGTAATCTTTCAATTCATTTTTAGACTCGTAAAAGATCTCTGTCAAGACAAAGTGAGATTCCTACTTTTGATATTCACGCAACCCTTCAAAAATATAACCATGTTTAGACCCAATGACCTTCCATCCATGTGGCGTGATATCCAAACTAAACCGTGGCTTTCTATCCCTCATTTGGATATATGTATAAATCTAGAGGAGGTAATCGATTATTATCTCAAGTCATTGCGCAGATATACTTCGAGAGATAAAGGATGTTATTAACATACCAAGCTGTTGGATGAGTTCTAGTTTCTTTCAGTAGTTTTGATTCGAAGAGACCAGACAATCGATCCATAAAGTGAGTTTAGGTCGAATGATGCTGTTATATACCCATCTCATTGCCCATGGAGACGGACTCCGAGTCTTCCGACGGCGTTGTTTCACATCATCAGTAGTTTTTTGGATTGGTGAGCTTAGATGTGATGTGAAGACCAAAGTTTAGTCCCAATCCAAAGTTACACCTAAGTATTCAACAGAATTGTATAAACATATGTTTATACAATTCATATTCATGTTATATATTTAAGAAACCTGTGGATGAAATAGCCACGGTTTTATGAGGAGCAAACTCAAGATCCTTTCATCTTCATGAATACAGATCATTGTCTTCGGATCCGATCTAAAACTAAAAGAGTTCCTGAATGTGTTTATGCATTCTCCCTAAAAGGCTGGCTTTATTCTACAGTTTTCAACCAATAAACCATTGCCTAAGACAATTATTCAATTGCTGTCCCCCTCTTATTGGTATCCAACCCCCAAAGCATATAATACTAAACCCCTGTAGGCGAGGCTCACTCGAGTTAGAAAGAGAAGGGGTAGCAAAGGGAAAAAAAGAAGGGGAAGCCCCTTATTAAGTAGTACCTTTTGATAGCTTGTTTGTGAGTGACCACGTGTTCGAATTTTGTGTTCAAAAATGCCTAAAAGTGTTTTGCTCCTTGATGCAATCAAGCATACGGAGCTATGCAAAGTGTCTCTTCACTATTTTCCATCAAGAGAAGATCCAGAGCTCTTTGATAAGTATAAAAAGGTGCTCCCTTGGTCAAACAAGTCATAGGCACCTACTCCTACTTATGGATGAGAGCTGTCTTCCCAATGGTCCCAATGAGTCCGAAGAGCGCAAAAGAAAATACCGAAAGCTAAGGAAGGATGCTGTTCCATCTTTGTTTCCAAACGTCCGCAACTTCTGTCCACCGACAACGAAGAAACCGAGATCTTCTGCACCTTCCAGAACCAAGTCTTCAATGTGCGGCAAATGACATTACTTAGCGACTCTGAGTCTGTAACGTCATTAAGTCAGATAGAACTAAAGGTTCAACAGTATAAACAATTTCCTGATTATATATTAGGTTGTTTTGAGAAGGAGTATGTATTATTTTTATTTTTGGATCCCGCCATAGCAATGCCAACAAAAATTTCATTTCTAAAAGTATATTGTGACATGTCTAAATGCGCAATGAGCCAGAGAGTGAAATGTTGAAATACACTTCCCATAATTAATAAGAAGGACAAAAAATATCACCTAACACAGAAGTTCTCAATATAATTACATTTCTTAAAAGCATTTATAAAGATGGCTTTAGCAACTTCTTTTCTCAATAATTCACTCAGAAATATAAATTCTGAAAAATCACATTTTTTGTCCATCAATTGGAATTACTTGGAATTTTCTAGTAGGTATTCTTCAAAGTTACTTATAACGGCTAGTTTATGGGGTACTATTCTCCTAATATATATAAAAGAATATTAGAAGAATATCTTCTTACTCTCCCATCAGTTAGTCATTTGCGTAAGATTTCTAAGGTTCTAAATGTAAGAACAGGAAGCAGTCATGATACATTGGCATATCCGTTAAAGCTATATCACGAAGTATACGATAGAAAAAGATAGATATACTTTTATTTGATGAAGTATATACTCAAAAAAAGGATTGATTATAATGGAGGCCAAATTACGGGTATGAAAATGATTCAGCAACAAAAACCATGTTACCGGCAATGATAAAGTCATGTGGTAGTCCTTATCAAGATGTGGTATCGTTAACTCCAATTACAATTTTTAATACAGGAAGATCTCTTTGATATGCTACACTATGTGTTACCAATTTTAAAGGAGTTTAATTTTTCTGTTGTGGGGCATGTGCGACAATTTAGGAGTCATCGTGCTTTTTATTCTTTGTTATGTAATGGCCCACTAGAGGTGCAATACCTCATCCATTAGACGTTGGAAAATCATTGTTTTTACTCTTTGATCCTGTTCATAACTTTGAAAATATTTATAATAATTTTTGCAATAGAAAAACATACGATTGTTCTAATTTTGTTGAGGATCACGTTGAAAACCCTCAATTTGGACATATTGCACGTCTATATCAATTGAATGTGAGATTTGCTCATAAACTAAAGGCCAGATCCATTAATCCAAGTAATATTGAAAAAACTAATGTATCGTTAGCCATTTCTGTTTTTCATAACTCTACTATTGAAGCAATGGGATTCTATGCAAATAATGGGCATAGTGACTTTCACATGACAATTCCTTTTTTAAGAAAAGTTCTAAAGCCTTGGAAATTGTGAATGTCAGGACTCCTATTCTTGGTAGAATGAAAAAAAATCGAATTCAAATGCCCATAACTACAGGCTCTTGCCGGTAAATCTGCACAAAGTTCAACTTCGTCCAGATCCATAAGGAGTTCAAGTAGAGCTTAGATATTGCACACGAGGGAGGTTTCGTGAATGTACTGTCGAATTGCGCCCGAAAACAAAACAAATACATACACTGATACGGAGATGGAGCAGACCCGGAGGGACACGGTCATCGAGTTGCTGTACGCAGGGCACCGTCCTGCAGCCATCATCAAGTTGCTCAAGTACCCCAGGAGGACGGTCTACGACATCACCAAGAAGTGGGAGGAGTCAGGATGTCCAAGAGGAAGGAGCACAAGCCCAGGAGTGACCGGATCTGCACGCCTACATTTGTGGCTGGTCTCCAGAGGTCCATCAAGGCCAATCTGGGGACCCCCATGTCCATCCTCGTCAGGAAGTGTGGGATTCACCTGTCGACCGTATCCAGCGTCATCAAGAAAGAATTGGGATACAAGAGCTATGCCCTGAAGATCAGACATCTCCTCACCGATACCCAGAAGGGTCGCTAAGGGGAAGAAGCTGCTCGTGTCTCTGAAGAAAAAATGCGCCGGCCATCTGTGGTTCTTCAGTGAGTAGAAAGTCTTCACCGTGGACAGTAGCAGAAACAGGAGGAATGACAGGTGGATCTGCAATGACCCCAAGGATGTTCTTACGGTCTTCAGGACCAAAAATCCGGCTAGCATCATGGTGTTGGGGGTCATTTGCAGCCATGGGTCAGTCATGCCCACACACTTTTTCGGCCTCAAGGAGAAGGTCAACAAGAAGGTTTACCTCAATGTCCTCCTGTGTGGCCTCCGGGACCCCGTACACATTCCAGCAGGACTCGGCGCCCACCCACAAGGCCAAACTTGTGCAGCCTGGCTGTAGAAGAATGTGCCCAACTTCTGGGACTTCAACACCTGGCCCCCAAACAGCCCCGACCTGAACCCATGCCACTACTACTTGTAGGGGAAGTTGGAGAGGGAGATGTGCGCCACAGACCACAGCAATGTGGCGTCCCTGAAGGCCTCCATCAAGTTGGAGTTGAACAAGCTGGATCCTACGGAGGTCTCCACGGCCATTGGGAGGTTCAGGCGTCGTTTGGAGGACATCCTTGAGGCTGACGCCGGCCATATTGAATAGCAATCTTGTATTATGTCTAATAAACAACTTTCTTATTCAAAATAGGTATCACTTTTGTTCCCATTTTGGATCTGGAGGATATTGAACTTTGTGCGGATTTACCTGCAAGACCCTGTATAAACAATATTGATAGTTTAAAATATTTAACTGATTTTGACAATTGGCTAGATATATGGCATATATCCTCTAAAGGGTCGCATCTTGGACTATCGAATGAGACTTTTATATCCCTTAAGCAAACTTGAAAGGGTATTGTGCAACTATCTTTATCCTTATTACATGATAAAGGTTTTGAATACGTGTTACTTGGAATGCTCAGTTCAGATCCTCTCGAAAGAAGATTTGGACATTTCCGAAGTTGATGTGGCTCAAAGTATTTTATGAATGTGAGGATATATTAAACGCTGAAAACATATTAGACTGAAAAGTCTCGTTAAGTTCTCCAAATTTGATTTTAAAGATGTGCAACTTATTTTTCGTCAAAATTATATAGGGGAGGAAGACGAATTTATAATAAGGGATTTGCTTTAGCAGAGCTAATGAAGAGTTTTGTTATTCATTGGAATGTTGACTTAACAGAGGCTAAATGTTATATAGAAAGGTATGTATCCAAACGAATAAGGAACAAAACTTTATGCAAAGCTTGTCATTAATTTATTCTGATACTGAGCTATCCTTCACTCTGGATTGTGAATCACAAGAGTTTGCAATGGAAATATATCAAGATAATAGAGGAGGCCTTATTCCTCCTAGTGACTTGATTTATAAGTCAGTTTTGTTCGTGTTTCAAATGTACTCTTATGTTATCTCAAGCCATAATTTATATTATTATGTTTAAAATTCATCAAACATTAAAAGTTTTTGAAATTGCTACTGGTTTTTTCTGTTTTTGACCAAGCCCTGAATTTGGACGTTGTCTGTACAAATAACACTATGTAACAGGATTTAGCCCCTGGGCTGAAATTCCTAATTTAAGTTTCATTTTTTACGTACATTCCAAAAATGCCACTCAAAATATCGTCCGAAAAAAGGTCTAGACTTTATGGCCTTTTTTGGGCAATCAGGATTTTCATCATTTTTAATGGTTCACGCCCAGTTATCTTCGTGCAAAGTAAGAATAACCACAAATGTCATAACTATTTATTTTTCTAGTATGTCAATGCATTTCAAATCAGTTTTTATAATTCCAATATCTTTCATACTATTCGAAAAAATAGGCATTATATTTCAAAAAGTTTATCATTTTTTGTTTTTTTATTTAAACGGCTATATTTTTTTTTGTTTTAAGATTATTGACTATAATTTTATATAATACATTTTTCGTATATATCAATGCATTTCAGGACAGTTTTTATAACGATATCTGGTATGAAAATAAAGAAAAGATCAATTTAGTAGGAAGAAGTATTGATCATATTAACACTAGAAAGACGGCAAAGTATTTCTACCTAGAAAGACGAAACAGTCATTTTGACTTCTCTGTTAATTTTTCAATTTGTTCTCAAACTATACTTGATATTGGAATGAATATTTATAAATATATTGAGACTATAAAATTTGGTCAATAAAAATAGTCAAATAAAAAATATAAGCTAGATTTTTATTATTATTTACAGTAATTGGTTTACATTTTAAGAGTGACGAATTTTACATAATTTTCGATTTTTTTTGGTTAATATGTTTATTTTTTTCTAAAATCCATACAGTGTAAAAAAATAATAATACACTAGAAAGTAGGAGATAAAAAACACAATCTTAAGACAATTACGTTAAAAACAAAACATAAATGAATATTATAATTCAAAATTACTGTCTAAAGATAAAACCATGATATAAAATGACTTATTAAAAATTATTTCTTATTCAATATAAAACGTTGATGTCGTCTTATTGTCGATTTGTTGAGTTTGAGGTATTCGAGAGAATTTGAAGGATGTTCCACTTTTGCGGTACATTTCCACATACGATTCTCTTACATCTAAAGCATTTGATGCTAGATTTATTATTCTTGCATTTTCGCACATAGCAAGCTTTTCTCTTCATTGGGGTCTCTTCTTCATTATCATTTTCTACACCACTAACATCTTCATCGTTTCCACCATATTTGGCTTTGTTCATGGATTGTAGTTCTTGCATGAGTTGCAAGATAAACATCCTTCGACTTATTTTTGTTCCATTGATCTATTTGTATATTATTTTAGTTTTGATGGCCGCCATATCTAAAATATTATAGAAAACCTGTAGGGGCCATCGTCTTGATGCCACCTTGGTGGTATATAAACGAGCCATCTGATCTATATTATCAACTCCAGATTTGGTCTGGTTGTAATAAGAAACACTTTCTGGAATGTTTTTTGAGTATCAGGAATACCAACCGAATTGTGTACTGAACTTAGGACTATAACGTTTTTTTAGGCTTGCCTTGATAGACCGTAAAAGTAAAGTCTTCATGCTTCAATACTATTGCAGAATTCAGAGGCTGTTTCATGTTCTTGATTGCTTTGGGCACCTCCCTCCTCATTCTTTTCATAGTTCCCACAATGCTCGTATTCTTTTTTTCAGTGATTTAGCCAGTTTCAGTGAAGTGAAGAAATTATCACTGTTGATGTTTCGTCTTTCGTTGAGATATCGCTCTGCAAGTTTCATTACAACGTACTCTGAGAACGACTGATTTTTGGCCGATGGTCATTTTTTCCTAAGTAGGGGAATCCATTGACTAAGTAATGGGACTCAACATCTACAGCAAACCAAAACTTTATTCCGAATTTATCGGGCTTGTTTGCCATGTATTGTGTAAATGGGGAACGTGACTTCGTTGGAAATAATTGCTCATCGACCGTGATATTGGCACCGGGTTTGCAGCAGTCAATGCAATTTTCTATCAATCGGTTCCAAATTGTAGAAATCAATGCAAATTTTTCACTTTGATCTCTTTGAATTCCTGAAGATGTGATGTCGAACCGGATACATTTCAGGAGCTCTTTACATCGATCGCGACTCATGGTCTCTCTGAAATACGGTGGACCCCAAACTTTGGACCAAAGATCATTAATTGGGTGTCCTTTGGCAATGAATCATAAGAGATTCAAACTTGTTGCACATACAAGTATATCTACTTGCAGCAATAGCGTTTTAACAGGTTTATACTTGTTACACAAACAGTATGTTTTCTAAATCTATAAAAAAGAAGTCATTTTGACTTCTCCGTCATTCTAGGTATAAATTGTCATAACTCTTCACTGAGTTAAAATATTTATGAGATATTTGATAGAAACCTTTATTTTGTGAAATAATTAAAAGTCATAAAATTTGAAGCATATCGGACCACTGACATTTAAGATATTAGCTTCTAAAGTCGAAAAAACAGTCAAATTGACTTCACCGTCTTTCTAGTGTTAAGTAACTACTTTTAGGTGATTAATTGAGGTTGCATTAAATATTTTTGTTATTTGTTACGAAGAAAAAAAACATGTTTTGCCTTTTTATTTTCAAGTTCCTTAAATAATTTGATAACAATATTGGAATGCAATTTTCCAAATCACAGTAGCTCTCTAAAAATCAAATTATTTTTGACACTTGTAAATAATTATTTGTAAATAAAAAAGCAAACATGTTTTTTATTCGTAACAAATCACAATAATATTTAAGGCAATCTCAATGAATCACCTAAAAGTAGTTACTTAAGATGATCAATACTTGCAAAAAAATACCTTAATTTTGTTAATAGAGTAATCATTTATTTTCCATGTACTTTCATATCATTATTCAAACTGTATTCAATATTTGTATGAAAAACCGAGCCAACTCAAGCAATAGACAAATTCATTGTTCCAAGAAAAGGACTTGCACAATAAAAATATAAAATCCTTAAAAAAAATAAACTCCAATCTAATAGCTTCTAATTATAAAACTTGTCATGCGTTGTATGTATTTTATATAATTTATATTGATTCTTAATAATACAGATTGAATGTATTTATTAATATTTTACGATGTATCATTTCTTATTGGTATAATTTGAAGAATATATTATCTATTATATAAAAAATATATGATTTTATTTTTCCTTATGCTTCCCCCCTTCTCTTACTTGCACGTGTTAGCCTCGTCTTGCAGGGGTTTAGTTTTATATGCCCAAAGTGAGAAGTGAGCATTTGAGCCCGTCTAAATAATAATCAATTGGTAGTTTTTTACCTAACATAATTTGATAAGTCTTACCAATGAACTCGGTATATTATTTTATTATATAGAAATAATAACATACCAGAAGCTAAATTATGAGACCTAAATTTATCCTTAGCCTGTAAGCTTAAGTTTTTGGACGTCACAATCGATCCTCTAGGTGATCTACTACCCTTTAGTACCTGATGATCTGCCTGGCCTACAACTTTGCCTTAATAAGTACAAACAGAGCAAAAGCTGAGCTCTTTGCTTATTGTTACAATAGGCGCTTTCCATTTATGTGTATTCAATTGGTAAAATAGAGTAGACACAATGATACAAATATGATTTAAATTTCTTTCATACAATGGGGAAAAGCTTGAACAGTTTTATTCTGCATTAAAACCCCTAGTCTAAGTCCTTTGAAAGAAAGGCAAATTATAAATCGATGACTTTTTAGACGAATAGACAGTGTTCATTGAAACTGATGGTTCGATTCCAATGGAGGCCAGTTGAAGAATAAAGAGCATCACAATTTTCAAGCGTTCCGGCACGCCAAGAGAAGCTTCCTCAGCGGTCTTGGACAAGTTAGCTAACTGTCTCTTACCCAAGATTATTAATCATTTAAATATTACTTAATCTAAATGTGAATTAAGGCCTAAGAATTAATAGATTAATTAAACCAATTAATTCATAATTCAAATGATATTACATACCATCCAAAAGGTGTTTTAATATCGCTTTTTCGACGACTTTAAGTAAGAATTATTGCAAAAAAAATTGATAGAATATCATTGGGCTCTGAAGTTTCAATGAATCACAATCGTTATACTAATTTAAATTATATGATTTATAAAATAACATTGATTTAATTGAGGCAGTGTCGTCCACTTATTAGGATATCATTGGGCACTAATATTAATCGAATCTCACATTTTGTCCATTCATAGGAATCAGATTTGCAGAGGAATCATTTTTTAAAAAATAATTTTATTGTTTTTTATTTATTTATTTTTAGACTAGTTACTAATGTAACTAATGTGCCCCATGGCAAATATACTCGATTACACACACCTTTAAAAAATATGAATCAGTTAGGATCTTCATATTATTTTGTACAGCTTATTTGGTTTCATAGAATTGCAGTATCCGTTTGCGTATGATATGGTGTTATATTTAATATTTTCCATGAGTTCGATCCACATTGTTCTTCCCCTCTCGATAATCGAACCACCGCCCTCAACATTTATAGTCGGGCACGGCTGTTTCTTCTAAATGGTTAAATATAATTGGATAAATTTTGATATAAATATAATATATAGAATAATTATTAAACAATCAAAGATGAATACTTTTTACACCTTAATAAAATATTAGTTCCTTCTTGAATTGATCTATAAAGTTGAAGACATCAAAACTTTCTATAGTTATTTAGATCTTTAAGGTATGATTAAAGTTATAAATACAAATATTATTTAATGTTTTATATCAGTTTATTGAATCAGAAACTTCCCCCATTAAGCGTTTCACCCTCATATATATATTGATTACTATTTTCCAGTATTTTCAAAATAAATTAATTGAGGCTTTATATATTCGGTGTATGAATGAAGCTAATATTTCTTTAGAAAGACCTCAATTTTTCCATTAACAAAATTAGGAGCTTAACAATCAATGCATGTGGAAAAGTGTGACCTTGGTCTAAAGTGTAAAATGGTATATTCCCTCCAAGGAGGACTCCAACATCTCCTCTAGTTTCTCTCCCATTGCTACATAAATGAAAGAAGAATATCTGCAATCGAATAGAAGATGTACAGTTGTCGCTTACTTAGTGTCACTTTTTTAACAAGGAAAAAACTGCAAGGGTCACGTTTTTTTATATGTACTTATATAGTCTAGTTTCTCAAGAAGAGGGCGAGGAATCAAAATAGTCAAGCTTTTAAAATGTACAATGATTAAAAATGTTATCAAAATATTCAGAATATAAACTCCATTCACTGTAGTAACATAAATATCCCAATGTGTGATTGTGTTCTTTTTTTTAAATGTATGTACATATATTCTACATAAGTTTGCCCATAGTAAACAATAATAAATTTATAAATAATAGAAAACAGCATTTTGTAAAGGTCTGTATTTCAAATGTAACTGGGGAAACAAAGTAACAAAGGCTGTTGAATTGTGTATAAAAATAATACACAAATAAACATTATAGTTCAAAATTAGACTACCTGCCAAAAGACCTAGCTGCAATAAGAACATATCAAAATGTTAAAAAAGTGGCATAAAATAAATACTAATAAGGTTGACAATTAATAAAAAAATATATAACATGACATTTAAAATAATAATAATTTAAAAAATAACTAGGGATTTTAATAATTATTTTATGCATTTATTTTTATTTTTTAAGACATCTTTTTTACTAGTTTCCCTATCTTATCATCGTGTTCATCATGTCATGTATTTCTTATCATTAATTTTAATGTCAAAATGTAAAATAACCTTATGTCAGTTTGTATAAATTCCAGTTGATATGTATGTTTATGCATATTTCTGTATAAGGAAGCCTAATGTCCCCATTGGTTATATATTGATTACATATCTGTGTTTTAGTCGATTATATTCTTAGAAAACTTAAAAAAATGATTTAAAAAATAATATTTTAAAAAATTATTTAAAAATATTGGTTCTAGAAGCAAAATAATGTTACAATTTTTTCTTTAGATAGTGAAAACATCGGTAAGAATTTATCCAACTGAGGGATTGTTAATCAACTGAAAACTATCTTGGAAATGTTAATTTTATTTGATAGGAATCAAGTATATGAAGTCTTCCTCAATCTGTAGTTTTTGTTGTCTGTCCTTCAAAAAGATTTAACGAATGTGGAGAGCATGACTAATCATGTTACTCAGCGCTAATGTATGTTTCTTCGGCCCGTCAAATGATGTATAAAGTCGTTAATCAATAAATTATTATTATTTAAAAAAATATTTAATTATAATTCACTCATATTTGGCACCAAAGATACATTTAATGTTTATTTTTGTCGAATATGATTTTAGGATCCAAAGATTTTTTTTAAATATTTGGCTTACAATCCCTTTAGCTTTCAAATCGTATTATTTCATAAATAAATGATAATTAATATAATGAAATAGATCTGTGTTTTCATTATTATTTACATTTTATAAAGAACTGAAAATGTTTCATCCCAAAATATTGTTGAATCATTTTTCATAGATAATACAGATGGAGCTTTCTCATGTTGCTACTAAAATTAAAGTAGACGTTTCTCAATTTTTCATACAAAGATTGATCGTAGCTGTTAAGTTTTTCCAAATATCTCATTAAAATTTATTTCATTGTTTGCGAATAATCAAGATAAGACAGTTACATAACATATTCGATAATGGAATCCTCTATATAATTTTTATATTGATATCTATGCACCAAGGTACTCAAAAAATTTCAATCGATAAATCATGAATAAAAAGGTTTTCTTTGTTACAACATAGTAAACGAAGAGCAAATTCGTGAATACAAGCAAACTCTTTCAGAAGGCCACATAATTAGGGCAAGGATTCCTTTAATACCTAAAGAAAAGGTATACTTCAATGTAATGAAGAAAATTGAGTAGGCAAAAAACAGGTTGGGGCAATTTTCAATTCTGACGGAAATTTAGAAGAAAGTTCATATTGCATAAGAAAAATAGTTAAAAAGTTATATGGAAAACTTTACTCCTGCAATGATTGTAAGGAATTACTTGAAGATAGATGCATGCAATGTCTGTTAAACACAGCGGATTGGATCGGACAGATCAAAAGGAGAGAAGTCAAGAATTCGATACAAATAAGTTGTAAACTGAATGACATTTTAGTAAATAAATAAAAGTGAGGAGATAATGAGCTACATTAGGAAATATAGAAAAGAAAGACAAGTCTCCCGGACCGGACGGGTTCTCGATGGAATTTTATCAAAGTTTTTCAGACATTTTGTCAACACTACTCGAAAAAGTATACGAGGAAGCTAATACAAATGGGTATTTCGAGACATCTCCTCAGGAAAATTGTTATTAATTCTGAAGAAAACCAAAGATCCGAGACAAATAGAAAATCTAAGACCCTTGACTATGCTATCTCTAAATATCCATAACGGAATCTTAGAAGCGAGGGTAAGGAGCTGTCTTCCTCAGATAATCAATCCGTCTCAAAAAGTCTTTGTTGCAGGCAGAACAATGGAGGATATTGGGCGAGGCCTAAAAGACTCCATGGCGTACGCAAAAAAAAAAAATTTAAACGTAGCCATTATGAGTATAGACTTCAGAAAGGCATTTGACAGTATTTCTCATCGTTGGATTATACAATATTTGAAAGATCATGGAATAGGAAACAACTTTTTAACTTTAGCAAATATTTTTACGTTGAAAGAAAGAAAGGATAATGCCTTTAAATTGAAAGAGGATGCCGTCAAGACAACCCCCTTTCGCCAGTCTTGTTTATTATTAGTTTGAATTATTTAATCAAAGAAATACATAAATGCGATAAAATAAAAGGGGGAAAAATAGGAGAATACGAAAAGAAAACCGAAGCATTTGCCGACGACATAAGTATGATATTTTCAGGAGGCCAAAATAATATAAGCCAATCTTTTAATGAAACATTACATATATTTGAAAATTTTAGAAAATAATCGGGCTTAACAACTAAAATTAAAAAGACGACTTTCATTGTTGATTTTAATGTAATTTTTGATACACGGAGAATACAAGTAACAAATAAAATTAATGTGCTCGGAACTTTTATAACTATAGATGATAAAGATCAAATTGTAAATTGTAAACTCATTGAAGACACCATTCACATGGCAACTAGCTATTTCTCAAAGTTTCTCAAGAAATACGTTGCAGCAAGAATTTAAACATGGAACGTTAAAATTTACCCAGAATCATCCATATTTTAAAACTGACGTCAGTTTCAGAAATCAAAGGTGAATATGATTTCTGACCCTTTTTTGTTTCCAAACGGACAGCCAAAAGCTATTTCATGGAAACGTTTCAAAACTCCTTCAAAATTGATTAGGTCTACTGAATTAGGAGTGTTTCTTGAAGGTGATTCTTTTTAACTGGTTCCGAAGAGTTTTGGAAGAAGGCAGTGTATGGACAGAAGTGTTGAGGGAAGAATATTTTAGGGATTCGGGGCGTTCTTTGGGGGTGGAAAGAAGAAATGGGCCTTCTATTATATTGGGGCTTTCTAAAGGAATTAGTTCATTCTGGAAAGAAAAACTTCATGTTAATACATACTTTGTTCACTCTCTTTTACCAAAAATGGCATGGCATGAGCAAGTAATGGCAAATAAAAGATTACTATTTCTAGATGGGACTTCCATTAAAAAGAAGTTACATTGCTTGGGGGATATTTTCAATAGTTCGAATAATCTACTAATTGTGAAATTTTAGAGGAAAATAAAATTTTAAGTAATTAGATTTTAAAAATTGGCAAATAGGACCAAGAAATAGTGTTTACAATTTTATGAAATCAAGTTCTAACAAGACCCTTCGGATTTTATCATTAGAGGAAAAATCAAAAAAACTTTATATCTCAAATAGATAGAAGAAGAGGCAGTTTTAAAATAAGCTGTTCAAGTTATGATGTAATAAAAGGTATTCAACCTAAAAATCTTAATTATTCTGGATTAAGTATAGAATTGCTACTAACACCTTACCCCTTGGTGCAATATATGGCAAACAATGTGAGGATAAATTTTGCTCCTTCTGTATGGATGCAAGCGAAACTTTGGTTAATTTTTAATGGAATGTCCAGAGGTGATTCGATTTTTAGATGTTTTAAGGGAACGTTTCAATGAAAAGTTTGGCCTTCTACTGCTATTGAGGGAATTTGTTTATTTTTACTCTGACCCGTTTCAAAATGAAATCGATTTTTAACAGCAAGCGCGCAATTTTTAATATATTAATTAAGAACTAATAAAGTCTCCCTATCCTTAATTTGTCCAAAATAGTGGATTTTGTCCTTAATAAGTTGTAGTGCTTTTTTTTGGGCATATATTTATATAAATGCTAGTGTGGTTCTTTTTTTGTTTTAAAATAATGTTGAGTATATTTTTTTTGTTTTATTCCGTTTATGGATATGTGAGTGTTAACTTTTTTTAGTGGAATGTTGAGGTGTTTTTTTTGTTTTCTTTTGAATAAGTGTGAGTTAAAAACTGAAAAGTTTGAATAAAGTTATACAGTCATACAAAAAATAATAATAATTACTTTCAAGCTTATACCCTCAACTTAGAGTTAGTATGTATACATTGTTAATTTGATATAGTTCTGTAGCAAACAATATTTTATTATAAAGGACTGACTGCCTCAATCTCTTTGGTCGAGTAAGTAGGTCGAAACAATGCTCTACTTCATATCATACGTCAATATAATTTAATATATGAGTTCCTTCGTAGGAGAGAGAGCATCAATACTCTTGGTTGTAGGATCAGTGCAATATAAAAATACTGATTGTATCTTCTCATGGACCTCGATCCATGTCATGGAATAATTTTTTGATTGGAGTCTCCAAAATCGTCTATTTACATAATTAAATGCATCAAATACTCATCCTCCGATATATAATGGACATGTATTCGCTTTAATCAGACCTGACGATTCATCCTCTGACTACCTATTAGATGTTTAAAGAAAATGAGTTAACAACAAAAATGTTTTTTGGTTTGTTTGCGAGAACAACCTTTTGGCATCCCTCATTACAGCTACATATATTCATTCTTTTGATTATTTTACTTTATTTCTCTCAACAGCAAGTAATGTAAAGTTTCCCTTTTTTCAACACGAAATAAATCCATTGGCAAGTGTTTTACAGCTTCGATCTGTGTTGCAAAACCTTTTAACGTAGTTTATTTAGAGCTCTAAATTTTATTAATTCCACGGAAGTGCATCAAAGTCCTTAGTTATATAAATAATTACTGCGCATTTTTCGTTATCTCTCTGAGAAAAAATATTATTAAGGGCGTTTGATTGAAATTATATGTTGCACTTTAGAAATGCAATATAAATTTTTTAAAGTGTGTTATT
>CP045894.1:5694476-5731369 GCA_013387185.1 Caligus rogercresseyi
TCATAAGAAAATAAAAAGATGGAGAAGATGGAATTAGAGGATCAATGAGAGGTCTAAGAGCACAAAGGAAAGATGAGATGGGAACCCTATTGTTATGAGAAAAAAAAAAATAAACTCTCTCATGAAAGAGTTAAAGCCAAAGACGTAGATAATATATTTTAAGCATTTCGACAAAATTGTCAAACCTGCAGAGGAATGCTTTTTAATGAAGAAGACAAGAAGGGTCTACAAAAGGGAATTTTGCATTGGGTTGATTGCCAAATAAAAACATCAGGATTCCTTGGATCCGAGGTTTAAAGACTCGTGTTTCTTACTTTGGACAAAAAATTACATGTACTAAGTGCTATATCAATGGGCATTTAGCCAAAGATTGCGAAATAGTTATGTAAAAGGGCGGATTATTGGAAAGCGCTGAGAGAGCAAATGGACCGAGAAATTAACAATACTGAAGTTGCTGCACAAAACAGCTCACAAATTCTAACAGAAACCGAAGCGGATCAAGATAAAGAACACTCAAATAGAAGATCAGAGGTCAATCGAAACGGGAGGACACTTTTACTGTTCTGAAAATAGTGAAGATGTGAGTATCAGGGAGAGTGATGACAAGGATCCCGCCGAAGACCTTACGGTTAACAAAAAGCTGTCATAATTCACGGAGCACAATCTCAAATGATAACACCCTAAACGAAAATAATCAAAGAATCAATAAGCCCACACAAGCACACATTCTAATTGACAAGATCATCCCACATCGTAAACGGTCACAATCAGCCGGGAAAGTAGTAAAACTGACTCTGATGGCTCACCGGAAAAAGACAAGGGACACGCTAACCAGAAGAAAACCTCTTCCTAGATACTTTCAACTATCACACAAATGGAATCCAATAAGGAACTAATTGGTGTGAGAAGGATGGTTTCACTAAAACACTCGAGGTGGAAAATATAGAAAATCGAGACACCCCATGATGGGGAGGATCTTAGCTTTAAGACCTGACATTATATTCTTCAAGATATACGGACAAAAGTTTCATCCTCGTGTTCGAGTTCTTTTCGTACTGCCCTTAAACAAAAAACTCAAGACTCCAAAATGGCTTATCGAAAATGAGGAATTCAAAAAAGAATTAAAAAGAAGCTTTTGCTGAATTTTAATCCCAATACTTAATTGTAAAAAGCTTTTACAAATTTTAACAAGATTATAAAGGACACATCAATAGCGCATATAAGTCAAAAGTGGAAGACAATTGGAAGACTTCGAGAGGATGTGGAAGAGATAATGAATGATGGTTCGTTGTTTGTTCACGAAATTAATCAGAAACTCTTAACGCCTTGGATTTCGGAAATTGCCGAAGAAGAAGTGAATAAAAAGGGTGCAACTGGAAAGTAACCCTCATAGGAGACTTCAAAACATGAAAAACGATAAAACAGCCTCTGATTAAAAAAATAGAAACTCTTGTCATTAATGGACCAAACAATATCAGATCACGTTCAATTTTAAAGATCTTCTATAACTCCTTTAAAAAAAGTACTTGAGACACTTTCCTCGTCCTAAAAAATCTTTCACACTTACTATTTTTAACAATGATAATATTTTAGAATATAAAGGAAAATTTTAAAAATGAAAAAGCCAGTGGCCCTGACAATATCAAAGGGAAAATTTTACACTTTGCCATCAGGAGATCTCCCTTATTTACTAAGAATGGATCAGAATAGAAAAAGTGGATCGATGCCAGCAGCTCTAACACAAGGCCGAATTTCTCTCCTTCCGAAAAGAGGGAACGGAAATGCAATAAGTAATTGAAGACCACTGACCATTCTCAATGAGTCATATAGAATCATTTGCAGGAGTACTAGCAAAAATATGGTACCTATATTAAATAAAAAGTTGCGACCTGAGAATAAAGACTTCTTGAAAAAAAACATTCGACATATCCAGAAATATTTGTTCATCGATAAACTCTACTAAGAATAAAAGAAAAATTGAAGCAATAGTTGGCGTGGATTTTAGCAAAGCATTTGACTCTATTTACATGGTTTTATCTTACAAGCGGTTAAAAGGCTCCTTCCCAAGCGTTTCTTCAATCCCGTAAGAGCAATGTTGCTCAACGGCTCCTCCATAATCTCTTTAGATGGCATCAATAGTGCTCCCATTCTTCTCAAAACGGAGTTGTAGGCAGTTGCTCCTCTTTCTTTGTGCTGCGTTAGTTGAGTTGACGAAGACGTTGTCAAGGAAATACTTAGGGTTTGGTGTTTCCTTCAACAATGAAAAAACATCTTATTGACTTATACGCCGACGACATTACCTTGATGATTGAGGCAAACTCGGACATACAACTTATTAAGAGGATAAATATAATTTTATCATATTTTGTTAAATTTGAACTCAAAACTGGCCTTGCTATAAATAAAAGCAAAACTGCTATACTTCCATTGGGATCTTGGAATCCGTGCAGCTCTTCTTTGCTCCAGAACTGCAGGGTTGTTGAGTCTGTTAATATTCTTGGCATTGAATGGATGAGAGACGGAGTCTCAAAAGTTAACTGGGTACAAATGAACACAAAGATATATGGTCAAATTAGACTATGGCGAAACTTATCTCTACAAAAAAGAGTCGACCTTTATAATTCTCGTGTGGTTCCATTCGTTTTGTATAGAGCCACATCCATCCCATCTCTTGCTGAATTAGCACTTAAAGAAGAAGATTGTTGGCTGGGGACTCTTTTTTACAAAACATATCTTCCCTCATTGAAGCGTCCCAAAACCTATGTAGGAGGTGGACTTTGTCTTCTTATTGAAATTTTGCCAAAATATATCTAAGAATCGTGCAGAAAATGGGTGTATTTTATAACAGGGACTGGAGAAAATATTTTACGTCTTCGCAATTTTACATTGGTTAACCATGGGTACTCTTTTAACTAATCAGGACTTGGAAAACTTTTCGCCATTTTTAGCTTCAATTCAGAGAATTTTATGGAAGTTGGAACCCTCAGTTCAATCGGACACGACAATAGATATTTTATACCAAAATAAAGACAAAAAAACCTTTTATAAAAAGATTTGGTGATCCTGTCATTTAGAGCGAACTGCCTTAACACAAGCGATTTTACTGCCCACGATTTGGTTGTGAATTCAAGTTTTAACGTGGCAAGGTTCAAGTTTCCTCTTAAACGTTCACTTAGTTTTATGTGCCCTTCCAAGCCATGGTTTTTAAAATTTGAATGTGGTAGGAAGAGTTATGATGGAGCGAGATCTATATCAGAGTCCTACTTAAGTTTGCTTAACCTTCCCTCTTCATGGAGTAAAATAATTTTACAATCAACTAATGGGATTGCTGATGGTTCTAAATTTACAGCTCAATTACAAATTTCGGGATGCTCATTAAATTCAGAACCCTTGTATGAATTGTGGATTTTTATTAAATAATATCTTACATGCATTTGCCGATTGTCCCATTCTTCAAATAATTAAAAGATTTTTAAAACTAACATGTGTCAAAACGGCGATATATCTCCAAATATTTTAAAAGCTCTCATTCTCTTTGGAAATAATAAATTTTTAAAAAATACCCCCCCTAGTCACAAAGCAATTCAATGTACATTACAAAATATAAAATCTTTCTTAGCACTAAAAATAACGACAAATGCCTATGTAGTCGAAGAAGACCTAAGGCCCATCATGATTGGTGCTTCAGCTCGCTACGCTGCTCTCTCAATCAAAATCCCGGATGTAGGAGCGCCAACGTGGAAGTGGGCTGGCGATATAATTAAATATGTCCCTGAAAGATCAAAGCTCTACATCAGCACCATCAAAAGGATTTTAAGAAGACATCGTGCTTTTTTAAACCAAACCAATAAATGATTTGTCCTTTATATAAGGTTATTCTTCAGGGCAGTAAATATGAACTACAATGTTCATTTATGTATTTTCGCAACTGCCCTGAATAGTTTTACTCTGTTTCTGTATATAATTTTAGTGTATTTTATTTTACACTGTATAAAATTTTGCAGTCAACCGAATAAAATGTTTTAACCGAAAAAAAAAAATAGTAATAGAAATAATCTGAAATTTATTGAGCGGTTGCCAGATATTGGCATTATCTTAGAGAATCACCCATGTCAACAGCCAAGAATGACCCTGCGGCTGCAGTAATTAATATGTATCTACGCCAAATCTCTCCAGTTTATTGTAAAAAATATAAGAAAATTCAAGACTTGAAACACAATTAAGATGTGTTATTATATCTGTTTTTATGTCTGGTAGATGATTGTAGATTGTTGGTTTTTAGATTATGGTTTTTTAGAGAAATAATATGATTTTGAAGTTTTAGGTCTTAAAAAGGAAATTAATTTTAAACTATAATGTTTATTTATGTTTTTATGAAACACAATTTTTCCTTTTATATTTTTCCTTTTATATACTGAAATGTAGTCTACTTTTTAGTTCTATGGTTATAGAGATAATTTGTTTAAATAAAGACATTGTTGCTGAGAAAAGAAACTTATATTCTACTAGAGATACTAATATATATATATATATACTATATATTATATATATATATATATATATATATATATTATATATATATAACAGTGAAAAAGTTTCTTGGGATTATTCAAATGATTGAATACTTTATGGTTCCCGGCATAACTAAATTCAAAAAAACATATCAATCAGGTAAGAATTTTTAAATTTGGATTTTCTGTTTCCAATTTTGGTTTATTGAACAAAAATCACAAATTTTTACTTATTAAGATACAAAAATGTTATGGATTTTTTGGAAATAGCATGGTTGTATTAGTGGGAGAGGAGACTAGTTAAAGTCGAAAAAAATATCATAGAGGCCCAAAAAAGCCAAAAAACATTTTGGCCGATTGTGGTCCATTTTTTGAACATTTTTTTTATAGAGCTACATATTTAGTATGGATGTTTTTGGAAATGGCATTTTAATGTTAGTGAGGGCGGAGATAGGTTTAGACAGGATAAATTAAAGGTAAATCAACAGTTTTAGCAAAATTACATCTATTCTTTAACACTCCTAAAGAATGACAAAAGAATTGACCACTCCATTATGTGTGTGGTAGTTGCATTACACAACTTAGAGAATGGTCTAAAGACAAGACGAAAAAATTAAGCTTGGTGTATTTATGGTGTTGAGAGAACCAAAAAACCATTCATATGGTTACTATTTTGCGCTATATCCTATATGTATAAATACAAAAAAGAAAGAGTTTAATGTATCCAGACTTGGATTCTGCTATCAGACCAGTGCCTCATAGTGAAGATGTTATGACTGTTTGAGAGAAAAATGTTATGTTGAGCCTCTGGTGGAGAGATCAATGATCATTTCCCTCCTCTTCACATAAAGGATAATGAAACAATTTGTCAAAGCCCTAGACAAAGATGGAGACTGTTTAATACATTTGTGATGCTTTCCCTGGACTGAGTAAAAAAGAAGGCTGTATTTTTTGAGGTCCTCAGATCACAAAGCTAATGGAAGATTATTTGTTTGTTAAACCAGGCTGTGCATAATGCATGGAGTTTCTTTGTCTTGGTTGTGGATAATTTTCTTGGAAACAACAAGTCCAGTAATTATGTGGAGCTTGTAAACAGTATGCTTGTGAGCTATAAGCAGCTAACTACATATATGAGCATCACACTTAATTTCTTTTCTGTCACCTGGAGAAATTTTCTTGAAAATCTTGGCAGTATGAGTGATGAGCAGGGTGAGAGATTCACAAGGATATGAGGGACCAGGAAGATGGGATAGCCACATGATGGCTGACTATTGCTGGAGCATAGCTCGTGAAAATCCTAATTTGCAGCAAAAGAGGAGATCTTCAGAGAGAAGTTTTATACTGCTAGTAATTAGCATTCCAACCATTTTCAATTTGAATATGATTTTGTATAATAAAGAAATGAAAAGGTTTAAAAGTCAGTTTTATTTTAGTTAAGTCGTTGTATTTTAAAAATATGAATAAAAAAATTAAACTGTAATGTTTATTTATATATATTATATATGCAATATCTCTATATCACAGAGTCCTTTTAAAAATTGGTCATTTTACTAAAACTAATTTTTTTTCGCATCTCTAAATTTGTTGAGCTCAAAACCAGTCTCCGCCCCCACTATATAGCCATGCCATTCCAACAACACCTATACCATTTCATTAGCTTAATAACCCAAAAAGTTGTGATTTGTCTAAAAGTCGAAAATCGAAAACAAAAAACTCAAAATTTCAAAATCTTCTGATCTAATTGAGCAAAATGTTTTTATATAGTTATCAGATACCCATTAGGTAATCAAATTAGTTGAAATATCCCCCGAAACTTTAAAAATATATTTGTTGCCCTGTGTAATTATATTACTATGTTAATGAAACCAAATTTATATCTCCTTACCAACTAAAAACCAGTTAAAGTAGGGATAAGCAGGCAAGTTTTTCGTTGTTTGTTTGTTTGTCATGTTATAATAAAAAGTGGTTATTGTGCTTGAAATACTATCTGCACATAAAAAGAATTATTATGCTCCAGTGATTATTTAGTGCATGGTCGTACGAAAAAGTGTGTCACAAAGTATTGATGAAAGGTGAACATTTTTGTCTATTGCAATTCATAAAGAATATTCAAAATTAACAAACAATTTGAATGTCTTTCTTGCATTTTACCTTAGGAAAAAAATGAAGCTATAATCTTAAACATTTTAGATCTATATAGAAACACTAAATACCATTTGAAAATGAAATTTACTCTAAAAATACAATGTATAAAGGCGTGACGTTTTTTTTACATAGTAAGTCAGGAGTATTTGGTTAATAATGGAAAATAATAAATATAAAATAATATTTCGCTTATATAAGAGAAAACTTTTTCTGCTTCGCAAAATAGATTATATATATTTCCATTATACCACTCAGCATAAGAGGATTATGTTCAGAATATATCACTCTAAACATAATGTTATCAACCCAAAATCTTATTCCATTTAAATATATAATGCAACATTATTAAAAAAATCGTAGAATACGATTTCTTTGCATAAAATAAAAGTTCTAGAACTTTTCTCAGATTGATATTTTAAACAAACACTTCTTAGAATGAAATCTCTTAGATACAGAAACATTTTAGATGAGCAGTTCGTAGACACGGATACTTTTAAGCGAGGGATTTGTGACTCCGAAATACCACAATTGTGGTCGGCCCAACCCGAGGCCCCATTGTCGGAGGATTTGTAGCTCCAGAATACCGCAAATGTTTTATTTTCCCATTGATGGGTATATATAAACCCCATTAGTCATTGTTGTGGTTTAAAAAATAGTCTAAGAAATGGCCTTATCTAAAAAACGTCCCTGTCTATGAAATGTCTGTTTAAAAAGTGTATATACAAGAGTGTCTAAGAAATTTCCTTCTAAGAAGTGTCTATCTAAAAAACTAAAAAAATAGGAATATGGCTCATGTATGTTTTTTCTTGTTTTGTGAATAAAGATGAAAAAATAAATAAGTTCGACTGTCTACATTTAATACAGGTTTTCATACTGTTTTTATAAAGAGGAATATTGCTCATTTACGAGGAATGGAATCCCTTTACCCATTTACATACCAGAGAATAATATAAAATATTCATTATATTACACACTTTATCACTTTCTATTATTCAAAAATAATATGAATATATGCAAGGTTATTGCTATATATTCTTAGTAGTAATCCATGAAATTACCAACGGAATTTGCATATTTATCATATGCAGAAAAATACTGCTGCATATATAAATGAAACTTTCAGTCTCTAAGTAAGTTATGTATTTTTTGGACATTAGAATACATATATGTAATACATATAATATATATATAATTATTTTCAACCCTAAAAAATATATTTTTGTATTTTATTTTAGGTATAAAAAAGGAAACAGTTATTTTATTATTAGAATGTATCTATTTTGAAATCAAAAAGTGTTATTATAATGCTTATTTATCTATTTTTACGCAAAACCATATCACTTATTCTTATATATAACTTTAAATCAAATAGCTTAATAGATAAGAGAAGAGCCGCTCTAACAATAACAGCTTGTGCCTATAATAGTATTTTAAATGGTAAGCTGAACTGTACAAATAATGAAGACAAAAACGAAGGGTGTTGATGGACAATAGAATTATGTGTTGGGAAATCAACTTCCATTGTTCATATGTTAGACCAAGTTTTTTCATCAAAACTTTTACCCTTTAATGAAATTCAAACCAACGTGAGTTTTCGTTATTTTAACCTTTCAACTACGCGTTAGCTCATTTAAAGCCTGCTCAACTTTCAATGGTGCGGTGGAAGCGGTGGGAAAATCTACGCTTATAGATTGACCTTAGTTATTTTTCTTCTTTTTTTGCATTTAAAATTTTTATATATTTTAGATTTTTCTTGAATATTCGCTATATTTTATTATCTTTTGTAGTGTTAGATACACTTTTGTATATATTTCAAGAATTTTAAATGTTTTAGATTTTTAAGGTCTGAAAAAGGGAATTAATTTTAAACTAAAATGTTATTTATCTTATTCATAACTTGCATTTCATTTTTTTTTAATATTTTACATTATATGATGTATTATTTATATTCAATAAAGACCGTGCTTATGAGAAAAAATCTAATTGACCAACCTCACATCTTAGGTTCGATTGATTCAAGAGAATTCGATAATACTATAACGCCAGAGCTTTACGTATTCATCTTCACGCTGGAGATGCCCTAGGTACCTACCTATACCTAGAGATTTTTTTTAAGTATTCCATTGTGATAAAGAAACACATTAGGTAAATACAGTCGTCCCTCGCAAAGTCACGACGGCCTGGATCCACGAACGCCCACCGCGATATATATGAGGTCGCGATGCTGAATATATTGAAATTTAGAGAGATTTGACATCACCCGGCGTTTAAACCTACCGCCATTTTGCCTTGTTGTCGTATGTGCGTCTGAATACATTTACGCGGCCGGACCTTTTTTGGGGCCGCCAACTTGCTCTTTCGAAAAATTAAGGATCATTGTCTCAGCAGTATCTTTGTGGATCAAAGGATGGATTAACAAGAGATCAGGAGGTGTCACTACAGATTAAAGGATGAATTATCAATCGGTGAATATTAGACTTAAGTTTTTGTGTGTGAAAATTCTGCCATTGAGTTCATATGGGGACTTTGCCGTGAAAAAAACGGGAGCCAAGCCGTCGTCGCGTAGTAAAAGAACTGCGAGACATCGGACCCTCTATATATCGCGTGGTCGGTGTAGGGGATCCGTGCATACGACTTGCGAGGAACGACTGTATTGTCTTCGTGCTCCACTTGGAATAGCATGGGTGCTTCAACTAGTTTATTATATCCAAACGGCTTGTGTTATGTACCTATGAGTATATATAATTAATAGAGAGCGGAAAAATGTGAATACATATAATTTTTCCCCACATATTTTGTCATTTTGGAACGAATAAAAAACTTTTTTTGGAAATTTTAGAAAAAAACACATTTTTCATTATATCCGTTAAATAAACCATTTATTCTGTTTTTAGGAAAATTTTGAACTTATTTTCACATTTTTATAATTTTATCCTTCATTCCCTTCTTTTGTTAATTTTTGGACGGAAACAATGCACGCCTAAACTTATGGCGCCTTTTGAATAAATATACTTCTAGTGAGTCTTTTGGTCAATCCAGGTTTTCCCTCTAAAAGAAGAGTTATACTTATTCCATATTAATTATTTTCATTATAGCAATCTATGTTATTGTGCTTGACTCCAATTGTGCAAGGTCTTTTTGTCCAGTAATATTCCTGGAAAAAGCTGAGCAATCCGATCCTCAAGAAGTTTTTTTTTTGGAAAATAACATGGCTATATCTATACCTGACGAGTCGTCCCTGAGGAAGATATAATTGCATGAATATTCCTCAGAAATCATGGAAAGGATCCGTCTGAGCTGTACGGTCAGTCTTTGTGAATCAGGCTTGATGGTAGCATTGATGTAGTTGGGCGCGAAGTCGTCAACGTCCTGATTAGCGTTTAGATTAGAACTCCTTTCATGTTCCATTTGTGGTTAAATTCTCATTCGTCCCCACTTCTGACTCAAACAAAATGACTAGGATCGTCAATGATACTCTCAGAATGATTGATCCTCAGTTTGAGGCAAACTTGGCAAAAATTCTCGTGACTGATGCAGCTGAGTATATGAGGAAGAGTGGACAAGACATTACGGTCTTTCATCCGTCTCTAATGTATGTGATATTTATTTGTCATTTGCTTCATCGTGTGGCGGATAAGGTCAAATACCATTTTGCGGACGTAAATAGTCTCATTTCTTCGGTAAAGAATGTATTCCTCAAAGCCCATCTCGACGAGCTGAATTCAGAAAATGTTGCCCTGGCCTAGAGCTCCCCCCTCATCCAATTATGACCAGATAGGGAACCTGGATCCGGGTAGCTTTTTGATAAGGTCAGAATTTCGAGTAAGTTAAAGCAGTCGTGGGTATATTTGACCCTCACGATGCCAAATGTTTATGCGTAGTCGGCGGATTTTTTAAATGAAAAGCATTCTAGTTGACTTAATATTTATTGCAAGTCAATTATTGTTTCTGCCAGATTCAATTACCAGCCTGGAGACCGCTGAAATGACACTTGAAGATGGACTCAGAATCTTTGAAGATGCTGAGGAAAGGATCCTAAAGATTCCAGGTGACGCCGGAGAGGTTTTTAAAACTAAGTTGGATTACGTTGTAAAGAAAAAATCCTACCCTACCAGCATTGAGAGAGGTACGAGATGTGCTGCTAGTTAAACCAAGAGCTGTTCTTCCAGATGGGATTAACCCAGTGGATGGAGCTATTCTAAAATTTTGTCCCATTACTTCGGTAGATGTAAAGATATCATTTTCGAGCTTGAAAATTTTTATGCGACCGTCGCCAAAACCTCAACGAGAAAATTTGGCAGAGATTATTGTATGCCACTGTTTTTATGAAGAAATTACATGCACATTAAATCAAATTTGGAGTATATATAATTAACATTTTTTAAACATTTTTTGCTCTTTTGGGTAACATTAAAAAAACATTTTTTGGCAAAAATCATCACATTTTTATCGCTCTACAATAATAAATAATATGCCATCCTTGTCGGAATTATGCGAAAGGTAGAAGCAAAGGGAAAAGGATCTTTATTTAGACAATAAATGTGTATAAGACAAGGGACAAAAGCAACTGAGCTAAGGGGAAGGCATAGGAAGGAGGGGCAGGAAACACGATGACATGAGGGGTAAAGCGTTAAAGTAAAGTAGCGCATACATAACATAAAATTCTTTTTTTTTCCCAAAAGGAATTGGCCAAAATTTTAGTTCTTCTTTAGTCCGTAGGGACGTTTTGATGCTAGAGCTAGTGTTGTGTCGGTCCCAATTTATTTGGTCCGGTCCAGTCAGTCTTAGGACCGGTCCTATCGATCCTTAGGACCGTCGGTCCTTGAGATTGTCTTTTTTCAATCCTTTATTTTTTCATAAAATGTTGAAAAAGTATTTATTTAATACGTTCTTACTGCTAATATTATATGTACATTTTCTATTATATAGGGCGTTAATTCAATAGCAACAAAAGGGGTTAATAATATTTATATTAGACAATTTGGAAACATTTTTTTAAACATAATATAGGCTTTCCAGTGTACTCATCGTCGGTCATTTCTCATTAAATGTTTCTGTAAAATTAATTAATTCACAACCCATCCGTTTAAACCACTATAGACTCATTTTTAAGTATTGCCATACACATCGAATATTTATTGTTGTAATAATAACCAATATTTAATTCGTATTAATAACATAATTAAAAAATGTTAAATTTGTTATCAGCTCATTGAGGATGTTACAGTCTTTATATAAAGGACTTTTCCTTTTCATAGCATTAAGAGATGTTGACAATATGACGTAGCCTACGACGTAAAAAAACACATTTTTCCTTTTCATAGCATTAAAGATGTTGACAACATGACGTAGGCTACGACGTAAAAAACACATTTTTCCTTTTCTAAGGACCGACAAAAAGGATTGGGCTGAACCGAATGGGACCAGACTGCAGTCCTCGGTCCTTGATAAGGACCGTCACAACACTAGCTAGAGCTCTTTGAAAATAATAACAAAGTCCTTTTATTATTTATATTTGGAGACGTAGTGATTTGATATATTTTCAAATCATCAACTTAATCCCTTTAAACTGGTTTTAAATAGGATTGTGACGACGTAATTTCATTGACTAGCGACATCTAACGTTAAAGAAAATAAATTTGGCAACTTTTTTTTTGTTGACTTTTTCCTTGCATGCACTACTTTAGTTTAACGCTTTAATGAGGGGTGACATGTGAATGCACCCTGATGCAGTGATGCCAGGGGCATATACTACAATTCGACACTCAATTTATCCTAAAGAAAACAAAGTATTATACGAGGTATGATCAAAAAGTATCCGACTTTTGGTTTTATTGGTCAAACGAACACAGCTATGGGGGCGGGACTTGCTGTGTGGTTGGGAGCATGACTACTGCGCATGCTCATTTTTTTCTACAGCTCCAATACAAGTCAGTCGGCGTCAGGCCATTCATGATTGAACAGGTGCAAGTGAGTGTCGTCGGATTTTATTTTCTTTAAAATGTCAGAAAAAGTCGAACAGCAAAAATTGATTGAATGGAACCAAAACTAATATTCACCTCGTCTACAAGTTCTCTGATCGTGATTCGGCGGTTCTGCATCACCAGGTTCCTCACTTGATCAATGATGGCATCGTTTTTCGATGTTGAGGGCCTCCCTGAGCGTGGTTCACTTTCAACTGACAAGCGGCCATCTTTAAAGCGGTTGTACCACTCCTTTATCTGTGTGGTGCCCATCGCTTCATTTCCAAAACACTTTTTTAATCTTGCGAATTGTTTCCACTTGCGAATCACCAAGATTAAAACAAATTTTATGCAATAACGCTGTTCGACTTTTTCTGACATTTTAAAGAAAATAAAATCCGACGACACTCACTTGCACCTGTTCAATCATGAATGGCCTGACGCCGACTGACTTGTATTGGAGCTGTAGAAAAAAATGAGCATGCGCAGTAGTCATGCTCCCAACCACACAGCAAGTCCCGCCCCCATAGCTGTGTTCGTTTGACCAATAAAACCAAAAGTCGGATACTTTTTGATCATACCTCGTATATTTTAACTGAAACGTAAGTTTATCTATAATTTATTTGCAATTGACTTTTAAAAAAGATTTTTTTTTCCAAACCAGTTCGTTTATTATGTAAATAAATAAAAAATGAGACATTTACATAAAACCCAAAGCAAATGTGTTATAAAAACATAAATAAACAATATAGTTTAAATTTTTTGCTCTGGGGAGGAACACTAACAATAAATATTATATAAATATAAAATAAAACAAATCGACTTTTAAAATCATTTTACAATCAATTACACAACTATTAAATATTTTAAAACTCTGAACACAAATGTTAAAAATAAAACATAGAATATTCAGAAGGCTATAAATTACTATAACTTCTTGAAATAACTTTTATCAGTTTTTGATGTTGGAGGGAGAGACTTGGGAAATACTTAATGATTCTTCCGGCAGACGTCCACGTTGCACCTTCTTCCAGCGAGGGGATTTTCAAAGATAAAGCTGCATATCTGCATATCCGACAAAATATGTTCCTCAGCTCGAAGGGATGCAGGGGTTCGTTGAAGGACAGCTTTTGACATATCAGGGCCTTTGAGTTTAAAATACTAAAAGTACTAAAGGACTTGGACTCTGATGATTTGTTGTATATTTTTGACATTTTACTCTAATAATTTGAATTGTTTTATTGGATATATAACATTGATTTTTCTTAATTGTGCATTCAATATTAGGAGACAAAATTGATTTTATTCGGAAGAAGGGTCTTTCACACATTTTGTTATTAACCAAACCTCCAATAACTATTTGAATCATGGGATAAAATATTCAGTATTATTTGATTGTACAAATAAGGCTTCCTAAATATTTAGCAGGGGCTTAATTTCATATTGCGCCGCAGGAGAAAATGCCTGATTTAAGTGAGAAGGACATAAATTTAAATAATGAAGGCTTTTACTTTTATTCACGGATAACCAAGACTTATATGCTAATGGTATTGCGTTGTAATCCCCCTTCCTTCATGAAGATAAGAGGAATGTAGAGCAATTTAAAAGGGAAATGCGACTCACAAATATAAAGCGAGAAGGGCCTTTGTTGCTCCCTCAAAAACTAAAATATTGTAGATTGAGATGGACAGATACAGATTAATCAGGGTCTAATGTACATTGCACAAACTATCGATATCTGCAAATTTTAGCAACGATAGTTGCCAATTTATATGCAATTGCAGCGAATTGATGAAATAATAAAAAGTACTAAAAACCAAATTGACAATTCAGACTTTTAAATTGACCTCTCAGATATTTCTATTATTATCTAGTAACCAAGAAATGAAGCCAAATAATATAACTTTTTCACCATCATTTATTACTAGTAGAAACCTTTGTGGATTTAGTTCGTATGTTGGACAATAATTGTCACAAATTAAAGAATTAGATGCCTTAGCCAAGTGCAGGGATCGGCAACCCAAAGTTTTTAAAGAGCCATATTGGACCAAAATCAATTAAAAAATGTGTCTGGAGCCGCAAAAAAATTAATACCCTAAATAGGCCTTATAATGAAGGCAAAAAATTATTCATTCTAGATATTAGGTATGTTAGCCTATTTCTTAAAGACTAAAGTGGCCTCATACACATAATGAGTCGTTAATATAAATGTTTATTTTCACTGTGCGCATCCGTAAGCTAATGATGCACCACGTTACTATTCTGTTGTTCGATGCGGCCTCAAGTTTAACTTCAATAAAATATTTCTTATTTATATCTCATTTCCTTGATAGAATTAAAGAAATATGATTTTTATTTCATTTTTTTTCTTAAATTCGAAAAAATATCTACGAAATAGAGCTTATATAATAT
Source organism: Caligus rogercresseyi (assembly GCA_013387185.1). NCBI lineage: Eukaryota > Metazoa > Arthropoda > Copepoda > Siphonostomatoida > Caligidae > Caligus > Caligus rogercresseyi. The sequence continues at coordinate 5,709,508 of CP045894.1, forward strand.
ACACCTTAAAAGTGAGAAAACAAACCAGCAAATTATATATATATTTATTTAGATAATGAGAAGAAGAAATCACTATAGACCAAAAACAGCCCCTTATCACTAAATATGTGGATATGACAGAATTGTGCTCGTATCCGTTTAATGAGACTTTTGTTGTCGGACATCACAGACCAGTTTCTGAACATCAGGCATGTAAGATGTAACTTTAATCTTGACGCAGGACTGCAAGCTCTCATCTGTGAGGCGGGTACGGTATTTGGATTTGATGTAGTTCATGTTTGAGAAGATCTGTTCGTATAGGTTTGTTGATCCAAAGATGGATAACACTCCAAATGCATAGGTTTTCATATTCTTATAGCTGTTGGGAAGAGCATTCCATTTCTCATAGACGAGTTTTTCGTTTGTTGAGAGGCTTTCAACTCCACTCCATTTGTGACTTTGGGTAAACTGGACTTTCTGGCGAGTTAAGTCTTCAAGTTCGACTGTCAAGCGTTTGAATTTGGACACCCATGGATATTTGTCGACTATATCGGCAATTTCGATTTCAAATCAGCTTGATTTACTCCTGGAAATGTGATCAACAATGACAAATCAGTCTCCAGGGGTGTGAAAGGGAAAGGCAATATCACTTTTTCTTTTCGAAACTAGGTAAATCTGCTCCCAAATGTTTTTTTGCATTTCAACGATCACACTTTGTAAATAATCGCAGTTGATATCGGGATGGGCTTCTCTGAATTTTCTCAGGGTGGGGAAGTGAGAGAGCGTGTCGCACTGTATGTCTCTGGATAAGACAGTTAGTTTGCGTTCGAATGACAGCTTCCAGCATTTGTAATGCAGTATTTCCCCGACCTTGGAGACGTCCATTAAGTTTGTTTAGGTGGTTTGTCATATCTACTAAAAATTGTAGTTTTTCGAGCCACTCGGTATCTTTCAGTTACGGGTAGTTCAGGTTTTTGCTTTGCAGGAATGTATCAATGTGTTCGAAACAAGCAACAAAGCGATACAAAACGTCTCCCCTAGACAGCCATCGCACTTTGTTGTAAATCAGAAGATCGGAATATTCATTATCAACTTCATCAAGCAATGCACGAAACTGACGGTGGTTCAATGCTTTTGCAGTTATCTTGTTCACCATCTCGATGACAAGGTTCATCACTGTCATACACTCTGACGGGAATGTTTGTGCACACAGTGCTTCTTGATGCAAGATGCAGTGAAAAGCAAGCAGTTTTGGATCCAATGCTTTCTGTAGCAAAGTCACAAATCTCCTTTTTGAACCTCTCATGCTGAGTGCCCCATCTGTGGCCACTGAAATCAGATGGTCGGTATTTATTCCATTACCCTTAAACACTTCAACACAGCCTCACATATGTCCTCCCCCCGAGTTTTGCCTTTCAATGGTATTAATTGTATCATTTCTCCTTGTGGTCCATCGGCGTTGACATACCTCCATAATATAAGTAAATCTGTTCAATATCGATCATATCACACGACTCATCACAGGTTATTGAGCATGCTGGAGCTGAATTAATGTCCCTGATTTGCTGATCCTTGATGGTACCTGCCTTAATGGTCCTTTCCTTCACTGTCTTAGCGGAGACAGGCATGTCTTTGATTTTCTGTATTATATCTCCCTTGTTTTTTAAGTCTGCAAAAAAGGTGTTGTGATATGTTGATGAATGAATCCTTTATAAAGTCACCATCTGTGAACGGTTTTCCACGCTTTATTATCTGCCTGGTTGCAACAAAACTTGCCGTAGTAGTGGAGTTCGGAGATGCAATCCAATTCTTAAATCTATTTTTGCGCTCCTCGAATTTCTCAAGAAGTAATTTGATTGCACTTTTTCTCTCACTTCCATCTGAGTACTTTGCAGCAAATGTAGAATGTCTTCCCTGGATATATCTTTCCACATAACTTTTTTTTGTTATTTGACAGTTTCTCGCTACAGAGCAAACATTCAGGCAATCCTTCCGCATTGGCAACAAATGCAAATGATTCGGTCCAAGAAATGTTGAATCCTCTGTTCTCCTCAGTTATTTTTATTTTTTTCCATTTGGGATACATAGTCAATCCAACAGTCGCTGGTTTGTTTACAATAGCCACCTGATATTATTTTATTGTTTATAAAATCCGTGCACTTTTAAGTGTGTTTCAAATACTGTAATGACAAAGGATGTAGTGAGCAGATCCAGGGTATCCAACGAGTTGCCCACTTGGGCTGTTAAAATAAGATCTATATCCCGAATAGTGGAGCTTGTAAGCCGGGGGACGATTCTTACTGCACAATCGCTCTATAAAAAAATACCCCCGGGGGCTTGCAATCTAAAAAGCAAATGAACTTATGATTTTCCACTGTTTTACCTTAAAACGTAGTGACAACAAACTTGAATAAAGCTACTTCACGTATAAGTGTGTATGTTACTGGCGCCAAATAAATTAACTGCGTCGTATTCAGTCAATCTTTTGACGAAGATACAAGTTATAACTTGTTCATATTCATACACCTTCGCCCAAGAGGGTTGAATTATTCTTCAAAATGAACGTCTTTGGTACGGTGCACATTATGGTCCTAAATATTCTCCTCCCCATCTTTTTTTCATTTCGAAACATTTTTGGGAAAACTCCAGGGAGCCACTTGGGAAGCTCTAAAGAGCCGCATGCGGCTCTAGAGCCGCGTGTTGCCGACCCATGGCCTAGTGATATCTTTATTCTCGTATAATGGCATATAATGTGTTCAAAGTACATATGCATTGCTGATCCTTTGGCAAACAATTTTGTTATATTCCTAACAATAACATGTATGACACATATTTCAGTTCAATAACACATAATACTACTTAGGTATGTTAACTACCCCCCCATTTTATCAATCCATTAGAAGTGTGTATATTTCTTACGCATGAAATACATTTGTGGCAAGAAAAGTAGTAATGGATGTCTCATTTGAGACTCATTACTTATGCATTTACGAAATGTACCCATTTATTATGTTGCAAAAACATAGCCAAACTAAAATAGCATTTGTATTTGGGTTAATCATTTCATGTTTATCGTGAGTTATCAATAAGCTTTAGTCTACTGCAAAGTAATTGATCGACCAAATTTATCACCTAAAGTAAAGTAAATTGTGATCATTGACCTATTTAATGGTCTCAGTATAATGAATAAAAGAAGATGAATGGAATATACATATTGGGGGCCGTCTCTGGATATTCCTTTTTTATTATTATTATTCAACAGTTCATGATAAAGTTTTGCATACAAAACGATATATAAAACAGATGCTAATAAGTATTAAAAAATACAACATATAAACATTATAGTTCATAATTTTAGCATCTTGCATGAACATACTAATTAACTTGTCTAAAACTAATAATTAAACTTTTTGCATATATGGTTCGATAGAATTGCATCCGATAAGATATAAATAAGCATTATAGCATCCTTTTTACTCGTTTTTGAACGACGACAAAATTGTACAAATTACTTTATTCTTGTCCGTTGTGTACCCATGTTGGTGATTAGCAGCAACTTAATTTTTAGAAAATATCTGTATGGAGTTCTATAATCTAAAAATGTTGAGTCCGCAGACTTGCAGACACAAAACGATAAAGGCCGTTTTTGACCTACCTCAGTATCAAAACGAGTTTCTTAGATTTGACCGATTGATTTTGAGTTCACTGTTGACGCATCTCTTTACTTTTACGATTCTCTTGGACCAGTTTTTATTTTATTTTAGGCCTGTTTATGATTTTTTCACAGTTCAATTTTATAGAATATACTTAAATACAAAGCTAATACGTTAAAATGAAACACAAAAAAAAATTATAATATATTTATGATTTAATATTAAGCACGAGGACTGAATAGTTCTTTGCTCCCTGACATCCCTGACGTCATAGTAAACACATTTATACACATTGAAAGCAAACCTCATAACTAAGTATTTTATTATTATTTTCATGATACTCAAAATAGCAACGATTTATATATATATATATATATATAGAGAGAGAGAGAGAGAGCTACACAATTGTTTTTATCAGCATCAATTTCAGGATAGCTGCAAATTTCTATGTGAACCACAACTGCATTTATACATATTTGAACGTTACGGCTGTGTTTGAGGGTATATAAATGCATTCACCCACTCATTTACTTTTTTGGCACCAGCATCTGTTTTGCATTAATCCCTTGTTCGATATCTGAAAATACTTTTTGAACCCTTATGAATCATGAGTTATAAACAAGTTTAAACCTATTATCATTATTTAGCTATGTTCATTTTGAAAGCAGAAATGTTAATTTGAGGCTACATTACGCGATTAAAAAAATGAAATCAAATGCGTTAATTTAGCATTGATAAATAACGACTTATATAGAGAAATAAGTATAGATCAGCGTAATGTTCTTTGGGAACTATAAATACTAGAGTCAGTATGTACGTATGAACCCTGGAGTATTTCAACTGTGAGAAGCCGAGATTAAAATTGCTCGGGGAAATTTGTCAATCATGAGCGTGTTTCTGAGGCCTTGAAAAAGTAGTGTTGGAATGTAAGAACATCAATGAAATCAAATGATCGTAGGAGTAGGAAAATGATTTGACAAATAGTCATAAAATATATTATATTGTAATGACAGCACTCTTGAATATATACAGTGAGCTTTAACTAAAAAGAAAGTAGTCTCATATATATTTTGAATTTTATTATTATTTAAAAAGTAAGATACATACCTCAAAATACGATAAAACTTGCAGACATTTTTATTAGGCGCAATGTCTATCAATGATTTATGAAACCAAGGTTAATAAAAGTAGGTATATTCTATGTTTTCATGGATACCTCAGTAATCTTATTATTATTATTATGTGTGAACACTTCAAATACAAATAGGGAGTGTGATAGCTCAATGTTGGGGGCGCAGGTCAGAATCCCGAAAGGGGATGGTCATTTTTGGTCTACCTCATTGATAAGATCCTAGGTTCGATTGACTAATTATAACGCTATAATGCTTATGTATATCCTGTCGGATGCAATTCTATCGAACCGAATAGGCAAAAAAGTATTATATATATATATATATATATTTTTTTTTTCTTCTCGCTTGCCGGGTTTTTTAATGACGTCACATCGGCAAGCGAAAGTCAGCTCATTTGGCAATATGGACATACTTGCATTTCCATAAATATTGGATACTACAATTTATTTATTTATTCAATGGAGGAATGAAGTTTGTCAAAGATAAGGGACGAAAAAAAGCTTTATAGGTATATATATTTGCGAAAATGCAGATGGTAACTTATCATATAAGTTTTCAATGATGGATAATAATCCTTTGCAAATTTATGAGTGCATTTACACATCCAAGGTATGTTTCTTTATGCCTTTAAAAATTCATTTGTACATACACACATTAATGAATGCCCTAACCTATTTCATAATTTATTGGCTCATGAATGACTTATTCCTAGAGAGGAGAAAAAGCCTCATTGGATGTATTTGCATTGATTTTGGCAAAAAACTACTTACGACTCTTTAGTAATTGATGTGTACCCTTATGGCAAAAACAGATTGATAAATAGGTCTTCAAGATGAATAGAATTTTTTATTAAAAAAGACATTTTCCATCAACTTCATTACGTCAACTCAAGACGCTTAAACAACTTTGAAAAGGTGCTATTTTGTTTGGTATTCCAAGAAAGCAACGGATTAACTCTACTCTACAGGCTGTTCACTTCGCACTATCGAGTGCGAAGGCCCTTATTGGATCAAAACTGCCGAGGAAGGAAACACTGAGAAGGCAAGACTTGCGTCCAATTTTATTATCTGCTGCAGCTCGAATTGCCGCACTGGAATTAAAGATCCCCGGAGTTAGGCCTGATTCATGGAAATATGCAATCGACTTGGTTTCGTACATGGTACTTTCTTCGAGCCGTCACCTCACTTAGCTGAAAAATAGTCCTTCAATATCACCGTTTTTATAACCCCTTATGATTTTTTATGGTTTTGGTTTAATAATGCATATTATTTCTTTTTATTTGAGTTTTGGTCTTTTTAGGTAGATTAATTTTAAACTATAATGTTTAATTATGTATTTTTAAAGCAATTCTAACTACTTTTTTATAATTCTATTTTTTGTATTCTATTTAATACAATTTTAAATAAAGACCATTAAAAAATGTTTACGGTTTTTTTTTACTATTTTAATTTGTAAATTTATTTATATATTTGAAGCACTTATGAATTAATAGCACTCGCATATTTGGCCGCCTACGGCGCCCATATGTTCGCCCTTCGGGTATGGGTAGGTTTTGGAGCTAGTATGTGAGTGAAAAAGACCTTAAAGAATATAAGAGATGAGAGAGAAAATAATTTTCTGTTTTGTAGAAACATTCCTCATAAAAAGTTTGACTTTGTACAAAGAATATGTTTTAAGTTACATGAGATGCTTTTTTCTTTTTCTATTTCTCTAACTCTCCTCCTCCTTTTCTTTTTCTTTTTCCTCTCTTTACTTTGAAAAGTAGCGGGTTCAAATCAGACAAGGTCTGAATTTTTTCTTCTTCCTTTCTGGTTCCATCACTTTGCAAATAGTTTTATTAGGTCCGTCTTGACCCAATAGGTACCTTCAAAGTTCAAATCTGACAATAAATATGGGAGGAAATAGCGTGCGGACATACAGACGGACAGAGATTGGGTAATATATATATAGATAGATTGCATATTTGTCTTTAAGTACATTATTGATAAAAGGTCGATAATATAATATTGGATAATTTATACATATTCTGTTAAATTTGAATAAATACAAAGATTAAAAGTAAAGCTCCATGTGTAATGGGTCACATTTCAAACCAATATCAACCATCAAAAAGTGCTTCAGATTGCTAGTAATATATGTACTCACAGTCCATCTGATTTTTCTTCCGTATTGCCCGATCATCGGGTCTTAGCTTACTACGGGTCCCCGACAGCCCACCCATTATTTTGAGATAAGACACACTAAATTCAAATCTGTCATCCAATTTTTCAATGAGACCCTATGGTTTTTTCCCAATAGGAATTTTTTCATGATTTTATATAATTATCAAAAAGTACTATTAAGAATTTGAGGATATCCATTCCAAATTCAAAATTAACCGAAAATATATTTCTTTCTTAATATACAGATCTGGAAATTATGTCATTTACGATTTTACATGGTCAAACTCAAGTGCTTCAGTAGAATGCAATTAACTCATAGAGTATTTCGGTTTTTTTTGCAAAATAAACAAAAATTGAATTGTGCATAATGATATTTTAAAGTTGTAATTTATTTTTAAGACGAAATATTTATTCCAATTAAGGCGCGTTAATAAATTGTTTTATTATCTGAGAGGACAAGCATCATTTTACTCTCTTAATAACGATTGGTCGTACCGATTAAAATGTTCATCATAGAAATAATATTGAATAATTGCCAGAAGACATCTCAGAAACAAAAACATACATACATATAAAGCAACGCACCAAACCTTCTTAAGTTCGTCTTGTTATGTTTAAAATAAATAATTTTGCAGTTTTGTAATGACGGCATGCTATAGCATTTTAAATTGACGAGAGAATAAAAAAGTCTTTTTTATCTTCAACGAAATTCTAAAACCTCTTTTCTAATTATAATTTAAGCATGAATTAGACCTGATGAAGATCCAATATTTTGTTTAAAAGATGTGTTGAGATAAAGATGATGATAAATACGCATTGTGAATACGATTGTGCTTTTATTATGTGAAGACTCAATCTAAGTTTTTGTTATTAGAATGCTCCCAGCAATATTTGATTGACAAAAAGGGATTAAATTAGTGAGTCAAAGAGAAGTATTGGGATACTTATTGTTATATTATTATTTTTTCAATTAAATACTTCATTTCTTCAGTAATATATTTCTTCTTTCAATAGAAAAATTCATTTTTAATCAGTTTAAAATGATAATTTTTTCAAAGGGAATTCGTTAAGGCAGGGGTCACCAACACGTCGCCCGCGGGCACAATGGCGCCCTCGTAGACTACTTGAGTCGCCTGCAAAGGCATTTTCAAAATAGTAATACTTAAGTAAAGTTATCATGTCTATTAGTTTTGTATAGTTGTATGACTGATGTATGTATATTTTCCGTTATGTCTTTGTTATTGTCAATTTGTGACGTCAAACCTCCACAAGTTTGACAGTTCAGGCTGGTTCAGAACAGTGCCTTAGAGTAGGAGAGTCTTGACGACCGACTGATGAGTTATAACAAACAGCTGACTAACTTCCATAACAAAACAGATTTCATATAACAAATTATATACCTATTTTGCTTATAGATCCCAGAGATATTAAAGCAAAAAAGGTTTCGTGATTGATGAAGGGTTGCCCACCTTACGAATATAATCAGACATGCAATAATATTGTTATTCAACAAACGAATGCTATTTCTGCTAAAAATAGTGACAAAATATTAAAAATATTACAATTTATAGCAAATTTAATTAAATTGCCATCTTTATACATTACATTATGTTCCCTTTCATTCATGAAAATAACGTTTAATTGGTTACTAAATACAAATACCTACTAATTTATGATATGAAATCTGTTTTGTTATGGAAGTTAGTCAGCTGTTTGTTATACTCTAAGGCACTGGTTCAGAAGAAGAGGAACAGATGAATCAAAAACATGACAGAAAAAAGAAAGAGAACATACAATTTTAACAGTGACTGGGAAAATGAGTTCTTTTTTACGACTGTAAAAGATTCATGTGTGTGTCTCATTTGCCGGTTGACTGTGGCGGTACCAAAGCGCCACAACGTTGAGAGATACTTCAAGACCAGCCATCTAAGCTACGATGCTAACTACCCACCGGGCAGCGCTCTACGGGTTGAAAAAGTAGGTGAGCTAAAATCAGGCATGTGTAAACAACAATCTTTTTTCACAAGGCCAGCGAAAAAATCTCAAAAAGCTACTGAGGCCTCGTTCAGAGCAACAGAACATCTAATTAAGAGGAATAAGGCATTTACAGATGGAAACCTTTTCAAAGAAACAATGATGATAGTTGCCAACACCTTGTTTCAAGATGAGAAATATGGGAAGGAAGTGTTCTCGTCTCTGTCTGATGTTCAAATGGGGGCAAGCCAGAAGAGTGACAACTAAGTCTGAAAATTTGACTGATCAGCTGGATCGGGATCTCGCGGAGTGCAAGTGGTTCAGCATTCAATGCGACGAGTCCATCGACAGCAGCAGTACGGCGCAGCTTATGATGTTCGTTCGCATGGTCTTTAAAGATTTTTCTACAAAGGAGGAACTTCTCACATTACTCCCTCTAAAAATCACAACGAGGGGTGTTGACATTTACAATGCAGTGAAGGAGTTCTTCAACATCAAAAATATCCCACTGCAAAAGTTGGTGTCAATCACGACAGACGGGGCTCCTGCGATGACCGGACGGCATGTAGGGTTCATTGCGCACTGTAAAAGTGATCCAGCATTCCCGAAATTCGTACAGTACCACTGTATCATTCATCAACAGGCGTTGTGCGCAAAGGTGCGTTTTTTAAATTTTGTATTTCATATATTTCATCCTTGTTGCTGTCCTGTTCAAGGCCCAATTATAATACCTATTAAATGCGCATATTTCATTTTTCAGGTGATCGGCTTTGAGCACGTTATGACTCCTGTTGTGAGGATCATAAATAGCATCCGCTCCAAAGCCAAACAGCACCGAAGTTTCAAAGTGCTGTTGGAGGAGCTGTCGGCTGAATACAGGGACCTGCTACTCCACACGGACATCCGATGGCTCAGCAGAGGGCGGATTTTACTTCGGTTTTTGTCGCTGTTGAGCGAGATCAAGGATTTCATGAAATCTAGAGACGAAGACACCTCTATGCTGGAAGACACTGCGTGGCTACTTGACCTGGCATTTCTGACAGACATTACTGGAAAACTGAACAATCTGAACCGTGCGCTGCAGGGGAAAGGAAAGACTGTTGCAGACATGATCAGTGCTTTAAATGCGTTTAAAGCCCAGATGAACATTTTCTCTGCGCATTTACAGAGGAAAAAGGTCCTGCATTTCCCCTCTTTGCAGATGGTGCTGAAAAACAATGTTTCTGCGTCTGAGAGTTTTGGCAAAGTTGCTGAGAAGTACTCTCAAGTCATAAACAGGCTAGGGCAAGAGTTTGAAAGTCGGTTTTGTGACATTGATAAGCTGGAGCCATGTGTGTCGTTCATTTCAAATCCTTTTATGAACGTGGACACAACGTGCATTGCTGAGCAACTAAGTGAAATGCTTAGCTTGGATGCTGGGCAGGTGGAAATGGAAATAGTGACTTAACAAAATGACATCCACCTCAAGGCCCATAAGGCTACAGAAAACTTCTGGGGCCTTGTTGATATAGAAAGGTTTAGTGGTCTATGCACAGCAGCTATGAAGGTGGCTAGCCTGTTTGGTTCAACTTACCTTTGTGAATCAGCCTTTTCTGACATGAATTACATCAAAAATAGACACAGAACAAGGCTCACAGATACACATTTGCAAGATTCACTCAGAATTGCAGTTTCAAGTTACAGCCCAGATTACAATGCACTGGTGGCCAGCATGCAATGTCAGGCCTCCCATTAAAATGTATTTCTGAAGATTGTAAGATATTTCAAAAATATAAATAGTTTAGTTTTGTTGTATAACTGTGATGGTTAATTCATTTCAGTAAAATGTCATTTGTTTGTGTGCATAAGTAATAGGCCTATGTCACACATGTTAAGATACTAACCTATAATTTTGTTTTAATGTAAATGGTGCATTGTCATCCATGATTTCAGTTCCTTTTGCAAATCTAAGGAGTTGTTTGAAATGTTTAGAAAAAAGCAACAATTTTTCTTCCTTTTAAAGTCATTATTGATGATTATTGTGATTTTTTATTATGAAAATAATCTAAAGCAGGCGAATATCACTAATTAGTATTAATAACATACAGGTAAACCGAGTAAATTTGTTATATCAGAAGCGCATATCAAATTGGTAGCCCTTCACATGAATCCACACCCAAGAAGTAGCCCTCAGTTAAAAAAAGGTTGGTGACCCCTGGTCTAGATGAATCACAATTTTACTCATTTTAACATAACATAATTGAACTTACTTATTTGAAGCTTTTACATGACATTTTTTAACTTAGAAATTACAAATTTCTACAAAAAAATATAACAAAATAAATATGTTGCATGTTTCAAAGTACATCCTACTTTAAATGAGACTCTAACGATTATGTGAAGATGTGTTATACAATCACAGTTTAATTTATTGTATGGGTGCATAACTGGATTATTGGTAGGGATGGAGAAAAGCTTGCCCTTGCAAATTCATTAATGAATATAATTTGTTTCAGTTGGTTCCACTGTTTTCTGGCTTTTTCTACGTCCGATAGTTGGGATAAACATTCATTTATCCACAGTTATGGTCAAACAAAATTTAAACTATTCTTTTTAATTGAGTAAATCTTTATTTAATTAATAGTGGAATTTGAAAGAGGAGAAATTCATTCAAGGGACTCGATAAAGACGTCATGGATGTAGGCCCATGAGGCAATAAGTATTTATATGGGTGAACTGTTTCTCTCTCAATAATGTTAACTCCTTAACAACCTCGAGTGATCTGTCATTTTGTAGCATAATATTACATATTACACCTGTATATTGACTATAACATGTACAGATTGACCTCTTATAGCATCATTCTTTTTATTGATAATGTTATCAGTATATTACATATTAAATATCACCAATCACGTAGTTTGAAACATTAAAACGAGTAATAGTATTGTTTCTTTTAACATAGCATTCCCTCTCCTTTTCTATCAACAAATCACTTTTCAAAAAGAACCATTGGTTCTTTTTAAGAATATCGACCTAAGGGTTGAGGTTGAGTGATACATTTTAAAATGTTACAATTGCAAAAGCTATCATCGTAAAATAAGAACATGAAAAGAAGAAAGAAAGAGGGTTTTAGGGTGTGCTATTGATCGGAAGTTTATGGAACTTTAAATGTATAACGCAACCTCAACCCTTAGGTCGATATTTTTGAAAATATATGAGTTGATACAAAATATTTTAGTTATTATTTACGAATTTTATATTAACTTCAGACAAAATATAAATGAAACATACTCAAAAACTTGATCACTCAATCTATACAAACCAAATTGCTTTATAATTTTTTATCTACTTTGGCCATAATATATCTTTATATTTTTATAAGGAATCCATTTATTTTATGCGCTTATTTTACATGCTTGATAAAAAATATACTCGGAGTAATAAGATTATGATATGTATTGTTTTTGTATCATTATAATATGTACACTTCTTACTTTAAAACAACGTTTCATTTCTTGAATTAGTTTTTTTTAACGAGTATATTTAATTAATCATAAAATAGCATAAAGATAGACGAAAAAACTCATAACTTGTTTTGCAGTTTGATAGACTAATTTGAATGCTATAATGCTTACTTATCGGATACAATTCTATCGAACCATATAGTAATAAAAAAATAGTTTGCAAAACATTAAAATCCTAAAGGAAAAATATATGAAAATTAACAAATTAAAAAAAAAATTGTTCACGTTGATTACTACATCATAAGCAAAAGATTTTTGATTTTTTCCTCTAACATTATCAATAACTATATTACGATTTAAAATTGAAAGTCTGATATTTTAGCAAAAATTAACCATTTTTTAGCTTTTTACACATATTACATATAACACTGTCAAAAAAAAGTCACGCATTCTTTGTGTCGATTTGAGAGGCCTATAGGTGAATAAGTAGCCAATTTTTATTTTATTTGCGTAAACACTCTCGCTTCGTTACAGAAATTGCAATCTGTGCTTTGGCGCTCAACAAAGCAAAGTCCAAGGCTTTAGAGTTGTCGGAATGACGTCCTTTTATTTTTGAAGCCCAAAAAGCACAACTACCTTTATAATTCCCTCCCCACATCCATCCAGACCTTTGACGTCTAAGGAAACGAATTTCTTCAAAATAGAGACAGTCTGGATCTGTGCTCTTATATGTCTTTTTAATTTATTCATGAAATATATGTATGAATAAAATTATCGTATAGTGCAATAATGAAAATAGTTTTTAATGGATTAATTAAGAAGACATATAATATAACATTAAAAATAGAAAATAATATCACACATGTTCGCACATAAGTATGTGTTTTATTGGTCAATGAGATTGTTTATAAACAAAGATTCATCCGAATCCAGCACGAGAGATTCTACTAGAGATAAGAAATCATATTCTTCTCCAACCTCACTAGAACAACTGAAGTTTGATCAGATACTACTCTTTTCTAGCTATCTGGTTTTTTTTCTCGTTAAAAATAATACTGATACAAACAAAAAATGTGTCGTATAAAAGTTTTAATTGAAAATACTTGTAAATAGTTTCTTTTCTTCAAATTAAATTAGGCAACTCCATATATAATTGTTTTAAATGACTCCATTGTTCAAGATGTCCCCTTCAATGCTTTTAGTAAATGTCACATTCTCATATTACAAAATATGTCTCCCAGAGAACTCCTAAGAACATACGATATAAGTATATTATTAAAACCGCTATGGATAAACATATGAAATGGCTGTTTTATGCTAATAACACACGGCAAATACACAATTTGTACTAACCACAGCCTCATACACACAAATGTATTTTACTCTTTGGCTTTTTGACAAAAAATAGGGTTATATAACATTATGCAAATTTATTTGGGGGAAGGCGAAATCGTACCAAGAGTGATGAAACAGAAGGAATAACAATGATCAGATGATATATGTTATCAAGGAAGCTCAACGGTGGCCTCTTCTCGAACGTGATTGGTAGAAAGAAAAATTGTATCTTCGACTCAAAGTTATCATGGATGAGCTTTTTGTTTGATCCTTTGTGATGATATATCCATTAAAATCTTATAATAATACGTAGGGAAATAAAGATCAGTGAGTATCCAACTGAAACCTATTTATTAAGAACAGGTATCAGGGAAGATACGGATAAGGTTTGTGTAGATGTCGTTCAGCGTCTTGCTGAGCTCGTACCGAATCAAGTGTCTCCATTTACAGAGAGTGATGACCATCGAGATATAAAGATATAGAGAACTGATTCCCTTCAATAGCAGAGAACCAGCGTTCTATTGTTTCTGTGTGTCCACTATAAACAAAGTAACTCATACTACGTCATCGTAAGCTGATCATCGAGATAGAATCTTAGAGACATAAACATGACGCAATGACGTATTTCTCTTCCCTCCAATAGCAGTGAAACATCGTTCAGCTATATTCTTGACACAATGACGTATTTCTCTGACGAGTCCAAAAAGCTCTCTTTATCTTTATATCTCTATGGTGATGACGAATATAATTGGAGAAATTGTCAACAACTTATACCATGTGTGTGAAGTCACTCAACCTATACAAATAAAAAACTATGTTATAAAAATGCGTAACAGGACAATCGGGTACGGTTACTTCGATCTCCTACCTGAGTTATAAACAAAGAGAAACCACACTTCAACACGGCCATCGTGCTAACATTCCTCACAAACCTCTCTATTATTGTACTTATTATAAAAGAAGAAGAAAAAAAAGTATTCGTTATCCAGAGTGATGAACATTTTCATGAGCCGAGTCAGTGCTAGGAGCGACCACATTGATGAAGGAGCTCCCAAACGTCTCGCCTCCTCCTCCGATCATTGAGGAGGAGGATGAGACGAGACGGGGCAAATATAATGACTGGAATCATGCCACCCGTCCACTCCCATTCGAGAAATTTGATCCCCAGCAATGATGAATCAATGTAAACAATAACAACACAGTATTCACCGCATAATCGGGACAGGCTGGGAGTAGCAATAACGGCCCTTTAAGCGGGGGCCCGATTTCGCGATGAGCTCTCGCCACACACTCACGGCATCATCAGTTCTATTTAAAAAATAATTATGAATAAAATATTAAAACAACTATGAGACAAAGATTGATATCCAATGCCCCTATTAACATTTGACTGCATCCAACATCATGATCATGGCAACTTTTTTCATTTTGTTGTTTGCATCCCTCACATTAAATGTATTAGGCCAGTTATTATACAAAATAAATGTCAGATTCACTTTGGGGTAAAGAACGATTCTAGAGTACGTTGTTTTTTAGCATTTGCCACTTGCGTATACACGACTGATTCAATTTTGGAGACCATAGGTAGAAGTTCATGAAGACCATTTTCCTGAGTGAACTGACGGAGAAGATCCATCATTAGCACCTTCTCTCGGCTTGTTATGGTCGTATCTCCTCAGGCTCAACTTCGTCAACCTGGTCAGTAGAACACCCTGCACTGTTCTCTCGTGCCACTTCTAGCAGTTCTTCATTAGAGAGCTCTCCACTTGTTTGGAGATCGTCGTCCATGCCGATGAACTCTTGAAATTCTTCTGTTGACATGTTCCCCCCTCATTTCACTCAGTGACTGACACATTTCGTATAAATCAAAGATCACTTGAAAAAAATGTGTCCCGTTTATCAGAGGCTTGCGCCCGATTATCCAGTAAAAATGACGTGCACTGGAAGTGTTTCTGGGAGGCGTATGTCATTTAAGCGAGGTACCCGATTATCAGGTGCCCGATTATGTGGTGAATACTGAAATAAGAACAAGGCAGGAGCACTCTGGATGACAAATACTTTTTTTCCTTTCTTCTATAATAAGTACAATAATAGAGAGGTTTGTGAGGAATGTTAGCACGATGGCCGTGTTGAAGTGTGGTTTCTCTTTGTTTCTAGCTCAGGTAGGAGATCGAAGTAACCGTACCCGGACAATCACCCCTGGGCATTTACCCCCGTGCCAATCAACCCCCCGGGTATTTATACCCCGTTAGTAATAATTCTTATATCTTAAAGTCCACTTATGAAGTTAACTACGTTTTTCATTTATAAACAAAGGTGACGTCACTGGGAACCACTTTCTTGATCTCCTATGCCACTGCTTGCGAAGACTAATGGGTACTTGGTTATTTTAAAAAAGCCACAGGAACACGTTTTCGGGTGTGAAGAAATGAATATAATAAATTGAGAATAAAATTTATATGTCATTTTATTTGAATTGATGAGTTTTTGATTTTAAATAGTCACTTTCTCCAATGATCATAGTCTTCGATTTAGGACAAGTGGTTCCTTGATGAAATCTTAGAAAATAGATTAGGAGCTATATGAGATAAATAATATATCTTGAGTTGATAGGTCACAAACTGTATGATTGTCTAGTTGTATATAGATAGCCCAGATTATGGTCTAAGACACGAAATTTGCACAATTATGCACGTTTAATTAATACAGATTCCAATTCTAAAGAACTGGGACTGAGTGCTAACCAGTGACGTTACTTTTGTTAATAGCTAGAAAACATGGCTAACTTCATAAGTGGACTTTAATAGATAAGAAATATTACAAACGGGGGGTAAATGCCCGGGGGGTGATTGGCACGGGGGTGCTAGTCCAGGGGGTGTGCTAGTCCAGGGGGTGATTGTCTGGGGGTTGATTGCCCTAGAATCATAAAACTGATGCCGTTGGAATTTAGACTGATCTTATTTGTTATTTTAGATAAACACCAGGTACATTTTTTACAGTACACCCCAATAAATATAATAAACATTACAAATATACGTTTAAAAGAATTTGCAAGATAAAAAAAAACTTTATTCAAATTTGTCAAAATAGATTACTTTCCCTATTGTTTCTTCTGTCCCCAAAGAAAACTTATAAAAAGTCAATAGTTTTTTCATATAACTGTACTATAAAGTTTCATGAAGAGAACAATGAAAAGTCTCTAGAGAGGACTAAATGTATTCAATGGAAAGTATTATACTTAAAGGTCACGTATTGAGCTTATTTTGTTATGAAACAATATATTGCTATGGTTATGAGTATGAAGCATAAATTTATACACATTTGCCCCCATGCTAGAGGCCTCTTATATATAGACCTGAATGTAAGCAGATGTCAATTAGGGTGCAAATACAATTATATAACATAAATTGTTGTTGTGTTTTATATTAATTATTATCTCTTGCCATCTAGTCAACTAAAAGTAAACACAATCATATTGAGAACTACAATGATGTTACCCTAAATATTATGATACAAAAATATAAATCAGGAAAAAAACATTTAAAATCTGGAGAATATTTTTTATGAGTTTTCCAAAGTGATCTTTATTTTATTTGATTTTTAACATTTACACAAATTATTCTTGTTCTCACAGCCTATCAAAATATGCTTAGAAGTATAGGATAAATATATTTAAAAATATCTCTGGTTAAATGCACTCATTACTAACATCATGTAAAATCAGACTTCTAAAAAAGGATTATTATTTTAAACAATTTGCATACCAGATTGAAGGAACTTTTTGATAATTTAATATCAATTATGTTCTTAGTTCAGCACATGAATGAAGACGGAAAATGATTATGATAGAAGTGATTTATGTACATTCAGAAATCTGAACTGAAAAAAATTATTCATAATTTTATTTGTCTTTTTTACTTTCGCTTATGAATGAAAGGTTTGGTGACTTACAAGTGTTGTTATTATTATTATTCTCAAACATATTGGATGTATTAGTAATTTTTTTGAAATATATAAATCATACCTTTGGGCTATATGTTAAAAGGGTGTCTGGATTAAATATCAGTGCCAATATCCCTTTTTAAGATTACTTACTCTTCGGAATAACATATTTTAAAATATGGGTTAAAACATTGTGTTTAACCAAAGATACATATTGTATCATATATTTTAGTTATTCTTGAAATTATATCAATAGTAAATATATGGGTGCGTGTTTGAAAGGTTTATCTTTGTTATTATTCCATAATTTATCTGTACGTAACTAAAATCTTCTTTGTAAAATACTTCGACTACCTACAATAATTTACTTATGAGATATTTGGATATTCTTCAATATAAAAAAATCTCCTAATCGATTATTATGAACAATATTTTATTATACAACTAGAAAAACATTGTTTGTTTAATCTTAGATAAGCCTCATCACACCCATAACTTAATCTGGTATCAGCTGGTAGAAGCAAGGTCTGGGTAGAGGTCTACCTAAGAGCGATTAGCTTTAATGTTATTTTTATCATAAAATACTGAAAAGGAAATAATTTATGTCTTTAAATTTGCTATCCAAATTCGAATGCCATAATTTTTTATAACATATTGAACTGTGATAATTTTGTCTTTGCATTTTGAAATATTCCTTAACATATATATATATATATATATATGTGTGTGTGTGTGACAATGTTATTTTTGTAGAAAAAAAATTAATTATAATGTTTTATTATGTATATTTATGTATCTTATATGAACAATTAGCCACTGAATTTTAATTTCATGTATATTAACGGGTTTATGATGTTATGTTATTACACCTTTACTATAGGAGATAAATAAAAACTCATATTCTGTTTCCATTTTTTTAAATTCCGTAAATGTTTCACATAAATATATAAATATCATCTAAAAATCCATAAATGCCTTTTTCTAAGATCTATTAATTAACTATAAGGCATTAATTGATATAAGCAAATTGAATGAAATGTACAATAAAATAGATATCAATTTTTAATCCATACATGCCATATCCTAATTTCGATTAGTCAGTTATAATGCATTAATGTTTATTTATTACTAATGGTACAAATAAATTGAATGAAAAGGTATTTTTGTTTCGAGAATAAAAACATTAATTAATTATATATTTACAGGGTGTTTTAACCTGTAAGAGTTAAGGGGTGATTGTATACATAATATATATAAATAAACATTAGAGTTGATTCCGTCATTTTAGTCTATTTAAATCTGCTTTTTATTCAATGACTTGACTAAAATTGATTCGAAATATTCTGATTTACGTTCTTTATAGTAGTTTTATGTATAACTAATGGCAATCATATTTAAGAAGGAGATCTATTGAAGTCCTTAGATTTGTGATATCATTTTTGTATTTTTTATCATTATATACAATAAAAAATGTTAAAACGAAGTCGAATCCACTATTAATCTTTGGAACGACTGCGTGCACAACGTTAAGTTAGTTTAACTAACAGTTGTTTTTCAGTCATTATATGATGCGGAATTCTGGACTCAAAGAAATCCCAGTAGTAATATATATAAATATCTTAATATAAATTTTTTATTTTTATTTCCAAATGATAAAAAAACTAAGTATTTTGAAAACCCTGAAAAAAAGATTAAATATTTTAATCCAAACATATTTTCATGACGGATTATTTATATTTCTTTTAACACGGAACCTCTCTTCCGAAAGTCTTATATCCCTTTTTAATGAGACTTTTATTGCTACACATCCAAAATAACATTGGCAGAACAGCACAATCAAAAAATATGTAAATTCCCTTATGGTGCCCTCGCAGGCTCGGCGGCAGGCCCAGGCTTTGGGGGGGCCCTACCAATTATTGTTATGGGGTGCACAGTTGGCACATTCATAAAAAATCGAGCCCACGTCACTCGGTGGGTGGGCCTGGCCCCCCTAAGGCCCGCCCATCCCGCCGAGCCTGTGCCCTCGCAATAATTTTTCTAAGGTCATCTATTGCGTTCCGTCCCGATTGTCATCCAAGGATGGTGCAGAGTTGAGCCATTTTTCAATAACTGAATTTGCCATGAACTCGTGGACTTTTGACATATCTCCAAATTCTTCGTCCGAATCCAGGAAGACGACGCTTTCAAGCTCAAACTGGGACAGTCACGAGCTAAATGTGGAAGATCCTCGTCTGCTTCGCTGACAGAATGGTTCATGACTCAAAAACGTGTCTGTTAATTAATTTATTTATGTGTTAACTCTTTATAGACTCCGACAGTAGAATATATTAGTCTGAAATTTTGCATGAATGTGTATCAAGAGCTGGAGCAGTCATAGGCATATTTTTAGTGGCCTTAAGGCCTCAAAAGCCTTAACAACGCTGCTTACTGTATTTCCATTTTTGGACTAACAACCCAACTTTTTCATAAATGATAAATGATTTTTTTCTAAGAATCTTTCTCGCTATATGTTGATATGTATCTACAATCACTATTTAAAGGATAATAAAAGGGAGAAGAAAATGTTGCCGTAAGAAGTAGGAGTTATGCATAGAGATATAAGACCTATAAAAATTACTAAACTAATTATTAAAGACGAGGCCAAAAATAATTATAGTAAAAAATCGTATCCATAAATGCTCGTTCCCTCATTTGGGAATCTTTGAAGTATCTAATATCAAACTCTGTATACCATAACTCCAATTAATTAGAAAAACTTCCAGATGTATCAGTAGTTTGTTGAGTCCATCGGTATCGTGATTGCATAGAGATATAGGATATAAAGAGCTTATTCCCTTCAATAGCAGAGAAACATCGTTCAGCTGTATTCTGTGTGTCCAATATAAAGAACGTAATTGTACTACGTCATCGTAAGCTGATCATAGAGATAGGAAGATTTGTTTATATTGGGCACAAAAACGTATTCCTCTGAATCCAA
This sequence comes from Caligus rogercresseyi, assembly GCA_013387185.1. NCBI lineage: Eukaryota > Metazoa > Arthropoda > Copepoda > Siphonostomatoida > Caligidae > Caligus > Caligus rogercresseyi. The sequence goes on from CP045894.1 coordinate 5,730,109, forward strand.
TAAGCCCTATATATATCTTATATCTCTATGGTTGATCGATAGAGTTTCATTAAACTAACGACTGAAGGTATAACTACTAAAACGACTGCGAAGATGTAATCCCCTCTACGGTCCGTAGAGGGGATTACATCTTGGACTTGGACTTGGTGATATTACCTTGTATATATTTCTGTATTTTTGTACCTTCGAACTTTTTGCAACGAAAGGATATAAATAAAGATAACCATAAACTTATAGAAGTTAGATTAATTATAAATTAATAATGTATTCCCTTCATTTGAAAAATAAAATTTGTTTTGAGAGAATGACTATGATTTGGTGCTGTTCTATTGCGTACATTTTAACTCACTGACGTTAGCAATGCGCGAGTGAAACGTATATCTTCTAAAACTTATAGCAGTTTTTACTCGTCAAATGACAATTTTTTTCTCTGCTATCAACTTGATTCTATACTACTGCATTTTGTGAGAAGTACAACGTACTGCTTTGATATCGGAGAGCTTTGATTGATTGATAGTTACAAACTATCCAAACTTCGATCAATTTGAATTTTTTTTGTGATCTCTTTCACGATACAATATTTAATTGATACATAGTCCAAGATGTCATAGATTATTTTAAAATGGAAATGGAGAGATAAAAAAGTTATAGAATATAATTTAGCCCTTGGGTCGAGAATATCAATGCTAAATTTGGTTTAGTTATAATACTGAACAGATCATGGCAATTTTCTTTGTACAACGAAAAATTGTGGGTATTTCTCTACAATTTCGTTTTGTTCAAGGTTTTTACCATGTTTAGTGATGCGAAGAAATTAACTTACGTTACATTTGATCTTTATGATGTGAAGAATTGTATCAACTATATTACTATAAACTTATATATATATGTATTTATATATTCATTCTGATGATAAACGTTGAAAGGGACTAACATAAGGCATCCTTTAGTTTATCCATCTTGTCAAATTCCTGGAATGTAAAATATTTGGCCATTTATTGAAATACCTAAAAAAATAATTAATCACGTGATGTCAAATTTGTTATTAAGACATCATACCTACAGTTAAATCTTTAATGGGGGGTCTATAAGTTTTTTATATAGGCGTAGTCTCTTGCATTGCCAATTATAGCTTTAAAGTAAATATTTAGGTTCTTAAGGTGGTCTCCAATTAATATAAAAAACAAGTTTTCAGCAGCTAAAATATAATAAAAGCTTTAAATTATGGATTTTACCATAGTTGATACAAAGATACGAGACT
>CP045894.1:5731469-5771159 GCA_013387185.1 Caligus rogercresseyi
GCCTTAACGCACACGGCTGTCGCACTCCCTGCTAACATTTTGTGTTTTTTCGTCCATATCACCCCAATATACTTATTGAAATGAATATACGGGGATCGTTCCTGCAGTGTATACAATACGACCTTGTCCCAAGCCGGAAAGAATTTTGAATCTGCAACATCCAAGTCAATAACAAATAATTATAGTTTTACGAAATGAATCATTATAATTTAATGTAATGTTTCAAAACTTAATGTGTCTTCATTTTCTTGTTATTATCCTCAATTTGTTTATATTATATCGTCTTTTGAATAATGATTTTAATAAATCTCATATTAATGTTATCTCCTTTTTAATTTCTAAATCATTTAATTGTTTTTTGTAAAAATAATTTTTATAATATAATATCAATTAATTAATTGCATGCCTTTATCAAAATAAAAAATGCCTTAAACAAATACATAAGTATATCTTCTCTGACGTCACGGTAAATTTAACAAACACAAACAATGCAAAAGCACTTATTGCAAAAAGGTAACTGCAAACAAAATGTATCAGATATGAGGAACTTCCGAGCCATAAGCTCTCAGCGGGCGGCAAGATATGGAACCCTTTCCCTAAGATACCGTCGCTTCGGGACACTCCTGGACCGTCGCCGCTAATGATTAAGTACTTTCCATCCAAATCAAAGTCTCTTTAAAAATCTGAAAAAAAAATATTGAAACTTTACTAATGCTTATTATTGCTTAATTGTGTGCATTTAGTTTTTATTTGATGTTAGAATGTAAAATTGTTTTTATCTATTATGAAGTTTTAATTTTAGACTACAATGTCTATTTATGTATTTTTATACTTCATGTTAATAAAGATTTGAAGGAAAAAACAAAGCTTTCGTTCTCAAAATCCAAACTTTAGCAGGATTTTATAAGCTCTAACGATACCTACTAATGAGCATGGATCCTCATCAAAGAGAAAATATCTTTAGATACCTCTCTCTCTCTCTCTCCAAAAAATATAATAATAATATTATTATCATTATAACCATTTAAGATTTCCTTATTCTTCTTATTTTTTTTGGAGAAACATTAATTAATAACATACCTTCTGAGCAGCACGTCTTTTAATGTACATACACCATATTTGAGCAAAAGATGTTCATTCACTGCCGCCTATACCTAGTTGTATGTGTTTACTCTCTATTTATTTACCGTAGTATGAACATGACTGACTAAATGTGAAATATAGAATAATTATACGACTGTGATTATTTCTCATTGATGTATGTAAGGTACATATCATCGTTAAAAAAATGCCTTTAGACTTGCGTTTTTCACTCATGTTGCAACATAATTATGGCGGATCTTTCTGATGAGACTCTCCGTGTTGCCTAAACATCATTCTCATAATACAACTATGTTGTATAGCAGCAGAATGCTAAAGAATCTCAAGGCTTTTACTTTATATATATTTCCTTAATACAGTATTACTTTACACTATATCAGAGCTGCGACTACCGAATGTAAATCAGTATTTAGAATTGAAAGCGTTAAACTTACCTGGTATGAAGAAGTTTACTTTGCCCAATAATAAACATCTCCGGAGCTGAAAGCGCATTTAATATCGGACAACGACTAACAAATTAATATTAAGGAAATAATTTGTTTTTGTCTTCCATTTTCTTCAAAATTGAAGTGCATATATGATTTATATAAAAATAACATGTTTAAATTTCAAATATCTTTACAAAAATTATAATAAATTATGTGCTTAATTGTCTTTTGTTATAAATTTGTCTGACACTAATGCACAGAGCAGAGACATATATACAATGTTTCTTTCTTTCTTATCTACTGCACCGAACGATATTTGGTAGATATATATTAAAATCTACCGAATACCAAATCGGCGGTACCGAATCCCAGCTCTGCACTATATACATTAATTTTCTCTATAGGGTTCGATGAAATGGACTATCCATTTGTTTTATTAATTATTATTGCACAGTTATTTTTCTATTCAATACAACATTAATCCAAACGAACCAGAACCTGCTGCTTGATGAGCCAATTGATATGTTTCGTTTCTTGTTACACTAAATTGGCTGATCGTAACACAAACAAAAACGTATTCACATATAATCTTTATGATTTAAATATAAGAAGCCTTTACAAAAATAATCAGTATCATGAAAACCAGAACTATAAACATCTTACGGAATTCACCGTAACGACAAATAATGGATCAAAAAAGGTAGAAGAGGGCATAAAGGAAATAACAAAGATTGAAAGCATTAACAATGTCCTTCTTTCAGCCAAGGCTTTAATAGCCAAACGATTGACGACATATCTCCTCTGCAAGCTTCAGGCTGAGGCCAATATTTATTTCTGCTGCGGCGAGGTACGCCGCTTTGGACCTCAAAATTCCTTCTGTCTTTGGTGATTCGTAGACACTAGCTGCCGATGAAATCCGATACTTCCCTTCCCGGTCCTGTTTTATAATTACGCCATAAAGAAGCTTTTAAATAAATTTAGAAACTATTAATAGATTTTTTATAATTTTTACGTGTTTTTTTTCGTTCATTTTTGTCATTTCGGTTTTATATGCTTTTATTGATATATATATATATATATATTAACGTTGTTCAGCTAGGATGCTAAAAATTGTGGCTATATATTTTTTACGCATTAGCATCTTATTATATACCTTATACTTTGGTTACTGTATATATTCCATGAACTGTGAAATAAAAAATATAAAATAAATATTATCATCTTAAATATTTGGAAGCTTTTATAACCTCGAATATATGAGAATCCCATACGCTATTGAGAGCCATCGAAGTAAAAATTATAAAGTTCCAGCTCCCCTGGTCTCAGAGATATCAGGAATCTCGACTGAACATATACTTTTATGTAAATATAGGGATAATATTCAATGCACAAATGTCAATTAAGGCCTAATCAATAACAACTTTTTCTATTCTTGTAATAAGAGTAAATTATATCAGCAACATTTTAAGGCAACAGAAACTGAAATCCAATCCAGCAAGCCCTAAGCATAATGAGACTGTTTAGACCTTAAAAATAATTAATTTTTATTCATTTATTCTATTAATTTGGATGAAAAAGTTTATTCCCATCAGACTTGTTGATTTATCATTTGTTGTCGTTTGCGAACGTCGTTCGTCGTTTGCGAACGATGACCGACAAGGAAAATTCTTAATCGTTTGTCGTTCGTTTTTGGCGCCAAAAAGACAAAGATTTTTTAATTTTCACTTTTTTCACTTTTTTCAGAAATTTCTTTCTAAAAAAAACGTCGCCAATTTTTTTCAGAATGGCGAACGACAAACGATTCAATTTAAATTAACTATGAACGACGAACGACAACGAACAACGAACGACAATTTTTCGCGAACGTCACAAGTCTGATTGCTATATATGTAGTAAAATATACTTCTATTAAATAAACCCTTTTTTGCTGACGTTGTGGTTCAATATCAAAAGGAAGACATTCTTCTCACAAATTTAATGCTTAGAAAAGGATAATAATTCCAAAAAGCAACTACTTCATCAAGTTGTTTTCCCACATTCATTTAGATTTTAAAAGGTTCTCCTTATAAGAAACACATAATATGTATATACATATATTTTTAGGAAGTGCATTTTCTAGCACAACAGTTCTTAAAGATAAAGAAGGTTCAAAAAGAAAAAAAGAACAACAAGACGTCAGCCTCACTGAATATTTTTCCTTCTTCCTACTTATGAATATTTAATGTGAGTGTTTAGAAGAAAATATATACAAACAAACAAAAAGCAGGAGATAAGAAAATCCTCCAGCATATTTTTTTTACACGTAGAAACTCAAAAAAACGTAAAGCATGTTAGAGAGGAAAAAGTTACTAGTAAAGATTATTTTAAGAATAATGAAGCTATTGAAATATCCAAATAAGATGTATTTATTTTTAAGTATAAAGAAATTTATTTATATATATATATATATATATATATATATATATATAATATATATATATATATATATATATATATATATATATATATATATATATATATATATATATATATATATATATATATATATAATATATATAGGTAGTATATAAATTAAATCTCTAGATGTAATTGTTAGATGACAAATAACACTGGTCACCAGTAAAATTTAGATCGGGGAATTTTCATTAATCCTAAGAAAGTTTTTTCCACAGATTCCGAATATGATCTTTATTTTTCAAAGTTAGTGACGGGCTTCAATTTGTCAGCACTTTTTCGATTGAGGGTCATTTTTGACAAACAAGAATGACGTAAGAGAACTACCACCCCTCGTACTAGCATCTCGGGCCCCCCCCCCCCGTGCCATTTACCCCCGTTAATAATATGTCTTATTCCTTAAAGTCCACTTAAAGTGAAGTTAACATTGTTTTCTTTTGCTTTAGTGTTTGAAATCTATGCTCCTAATATCGGTCAAATAAAACATAGAAAATAAAAAAGTACATACATTGTAATTAAAAATAATACTATACTGACATCATTGGCATTTATTTACATTTCTCCTTCACGTTATACTTTTAAATATTTGTACTTGCACCTAGAAATAGTAAGGACTTAACCGATGCCTTTGTGGTAGCGCACCCTAACTTACAAACTATTTTTTTTCGGTCGTTAACTCCATGTTTCTTTTATACTTGATGTGAGTATGTATTTACCGTTATGGGGGATAAGCAAAAAAAAAACATTCATATTTCATTGAATGGTGGAGTTGCTTAATGAATTGAATAATATTTTTAATAATTCATAATATTGGAAATTAATTTTTAGCATCAGTCATGAATGTCAAGTCTGATGACAAAAGTCATTATAACAACTCGACACTCAACTGTGAAAAAAATGAAGTCCTCTTACAACAATGAGTAACAATGGCTGGACCACTTGGTGAAACATAAAGAAGTCACGGAAATAGAAAAAAAGTGCTGATGTTTCAACAAAAAGTATCCTTTAATTGACGTTAACATTTAGTCATTTCTCATTTTTCTAATAATTAGCCGGGAACTTTAGGCTTTGACTCCTTAAGAGATATTTTAATTAGTACGTTTTATCGGTTCAGATATTATAAAGTCTTTAATACAAATATATTATTTTTATAGATGCCTTAAACATGATTAGGTAGTAAATAAACAAAATAAAACATTAATCAGAATGGGTTGCATGAACAAGTATATGATTCCTTTGATTCCAGGTATTTAAAATACATGTATTTCCGGGTTGTGGATTGACCGAAAAATCAAACGCCGTTTGCGAACGCACGTTCAAAATCGAACGCCCTGAATGGAACATAAATGAACGGACGATCGGAATTTTTTCTGTTGGTGTTTGCCCGTTCAAATTATATTGTCTTCAAAAGTGTGGGTGTTTTTATAAAGAAGTTCAATCAATGTTTAAAATGTATAAAAGAAGTGCATTCAAATTCCTGCGAGTGATTCTGGGATAAAAGTGAGGACGTTTAAAAAAAATAATGATGGTTGTAAAATTTAAAATAGAAAATAATTGATATTTTGTCAACGAACGGACGCACGCCAAAACGAACGGCCGAACGCTAAAAATTGTACAGACGAACGCTTGACGGTTTTTTAATCGAACGGGCGAACGCACGAACGCTAAGGTTGCAAACGCCCACAAACCTGTGTATTTCAATACACCTTGATGGCTTTGACTATCTTAAAATGTCAATGAAATAATCGTTTGTAATAATTTTTATATCCGAAAAAACATAAACATTTATTGCATGCAATAATACTCATTAACTAATAATCATCCAACAAATAATCCCTTCTTAAGATATTATTGAGCACAATGATAATATGACTTGTGTCATATAAAAAAACAACGTTGTGAAATAATCATTACCCATGATTCATGAATACATTAGCTTTCTTATCTTAATCCAAGGGGAGCTTAAGGAGCTCTTATCAAGTCATAATGTCTTGAGTCATCATGCCCTTAGCTATGCTGGGGAATAAAGAAGACTTTTTTTGTTCTTACGACCTATTTCTATGTACGAGTATGTACTAGGATGATGTTTTTTTAACCCCAGCTGTTGCTTCTTACAATTTGGTGACTTTTTAGTTCATTAATACATAAATATATGATGAAGATATAGTAACAACTTAAAATAATGACTAAACACTTTTATTGTTATGATAAGACTAACATTTATTATTAAAATATATTCACCACAAAATCTACACGGAACATTTATGTACTAGGTTGAATGTAATATAAACTTACATACATACAAATATACATTTATGCAGAGCAGCATGCATATGAACAAACAAACACAGCGGGTATTTGAAAAGTCTAGCAAAGTGACAATCTATATTATTTTCGTCTCCGTCGTCATTCAAAGCAAATACTTCATATTCTTGGAATTGGTCATTTGGAAGAAAAGACAGCAACTGTTTTTTTTCAGGTTTTACCCATTTCTTCAATTCGCCACCAAAAAAGGACTGTAGACTTTTCATACACCCAGTACAACCATACAAACAAACAACCACACATACAACCATATATACATACATTGAGTTTACCGTTATGCTTTCTATATTTACCGTAACGTCAGAGAGAAATGAAACTTCTTCTTCACCTTTATATCTTCATGAAAAGGACTGAGGCATATATTACATATTGATTGGAGGAACTGAATGACACCTCCTTCAATCACCTTAGGACTAGCTTATAACAACAATCTATTTCATATATGACATCGCGGTAATTAAATGAACCCACTATAACAGCTAACTCTACATATTCAATTACTATTACATAAAATTAAGAATATTAATTAACACCAACTAGAAAGGAGTGAATGTATTTCATGCAAAGTAGATTATTATGTGTGTGTTTGTTTCACTCAAAAATACTACATAGAAAAGAATTGTGTTCCCCTCAATAAATATCGTTTTAAAATCATAACCTAAAATACTTAAGCATTAGGGATGTTGTTATTCGGTATAATTCCTCTCATTTTATTTAAAGACATATTTAAGTCTTTAAGAAATACATTTTCAATGGGGAAATACTGACCATAGTTTTATATTTTGAAGTCCTGGTAACGTTCTTATCACCATATTAAATATCAAAACATAGATCTCACTTTTATGTCAAAAGCATGGCTCGAATGATACATCTACTGTGACTATCGTTTCATTTTTTAAAGGCTTTGTTGATACTCCTTAGCAAATTAATTATAAATGATAATTAATGCCCTTTTATATTAAAGCGAGTCTTTTTGACTATAAGGAAGTGGGATTGGTCCGGATTAATAGAAAATGTTTGCATTATGAAAACTATGACATTATTCATATCTTCGCGTGGAGGAAGTGACTTCTGGTGTGCCATCGTCCTTCACGTTGTTCTTACGTCACAACCACTGTCCCAGTCTTTTGTATTTTCGATTTCGGAGTCAAAAATATTATTGAGGTTGAGCATATTTATCCTATCAGAAAGACATGTGAACTGAACAATCTGTATTTATTCTGATATTACGGACTTATTGTATGTTACAATTTTACAATGATATCAATATATAATAAGTATCGATACAAAGATCTGACGATTTATTCATTCAACCCCCAGGACAAAAAAGATATATCATTTCTAAGCTAAATTTTGTAGATGAAATAATTGTTTCAGATCCTCGTAAGAAGTCAAAGGTAATTATAAATATTCGTTTGAAGCAAACCAGCAGTTCACCAATAGAACAGTAAACGTCAGAATTGAGTTTGAATTATAAATTTCTTAGGTTCGACAATAATATGATGTGAAGAGTCATTAAACTTTGATGCTCATGGAAAAGGGCGAAGACTTCATCGTTAGACTAGATCGGTACTACCTGAGATAGAGTTTTCTTTTACCGTCACCAATCATTGTCAATGAGTTAAAAAAAAGTAACGCATAGCTCCAAACCGTTGCCTGATTTATGTCAATGTGTGGCGGGATTTTATCTGAAACTCCTTCATCCCTAACTCAAATTATTGATATCTACCGAAGCCCCATAGCGCCTTTAATCAACTTTAAACAAATCATCCATATACATCTCTCTATCAGCAGAAAACCAAATAAATATACTTATTTCCTTTAAAAAACATTTCAAACATAAGTGATTACACAACCTGTCTACCAATTACGTATATCATAATTATTTGCCAAACTAAATACTTAAATTTCACTTCCATATGTAGACTATATTCTTTTTCCTCAATACTGACAAGATATCACGAAATCATTATTATATATGTATAAAAGCTTCTTGTGAAATAAACGAAACCATCAAATCCTTAAGATAATGTAGGTAATAAAAGTAATGATAATTCTTATATTACCTGCACCCAATGGAAAATGGAATTGGCATTTTTACGAGAAGATATAGAAGATATTTATTTGTCCTGATGACTTCATCAAGATTTCTCTTAAGCTCACCATAACTAGATTTATAGTCCGTTTTTACATCCCAATGACGTTAGTAGGATATTAATCATCTTTATTATGTAAGATAAATAATATTCCTTTTTTAGAACTGATCATTAAATGCACTACTCATCAATAAACAAATGCATATTTGAAGAGTATTTTTAGATTGCATTGCAGATGCATATAAGGATATATATATATCTTATGATAGGGAAAAACACTTTTATATTAACTGTTTTAATACAATACATGGGCATAAACTGGTTTTTGCAGCAAACAGGGTACATGTCTTGGAAATACGAATATTTTAATAATCAAGAAATTGACGAAATTTTCCTTATTTCCTGATGTGAGTTATCTATATTTAAAACCACCAAACGAATACTTTTTCTCGAACGTTATTGGTTGAATGAAGATAAGAGTGGTTGGCTATATTATGTGTAACAGCACTTCACTTGCTTAAAAACACAAATAGTCCCTTCTCATATCCCTGTCATATGAAATTACTTTGCATAGATTCCTACAATTGTAACTTATAATATTTAATGAAAAAAGCAATCCCTCTTGCACAGAGAAATAATGCTTTTTGTAATTATCATATATGTATATATATTCACGTTTTTTACTTTGTAATAATTGATAAGCCACTTTATTTTATTGTGATTCATTGATGAAAGTCTTATATTTTAATCATTTCATTTTCTACCATCCTCAGCACCATGTGAAGTGCCTATCTCTTATTTTAACAATTTTAATAGGATACTCTCGTAGTGTTGGGGGTGCAGGTTGGAATCCCGAGAGGGGATGATCATTTTTGTCTACCTCATCGATAAGATCCTAGGTTCGATAGACTAATTTTAATGTTATAATGCTTTTATATACAGTCGGATACAATGCTATCGAACCATATAGGCAAAAAAATGGCACACTTGAATACATTTTGCTTTCCTAATAACCGTTCCCTCCATGTATCCAATGTGAACCTCTACATATCTAAGAGACTTGGTATTTTTCATATGTGACATCCTCATTTATGGAGAGTACTTTAATGTATCCATGACGTAATAGATCTTATCCCTGGGAACTTTTTAGTACAGCTAACAAACTCTAAGGCAATCAGATATAGAAAGAGAAGTTACGCATTTTATCATATAAGTCTATTTTTTCTCTTGCATCTGATATTCCCAAAGTTATCTGTAAGAGCCTCTGTGATGGGTAGATGAAGTCTCAATTCATTCCCTGTCAGCTAGGTCATGAAGGCTCTAGGTGACACTGAAGCTAAGTTATATATATATATATATATAGGCGATTATATATCCCGAAAGCCTTATATATTGATTAAGTTTGGGTAAACATTAGGGATATCGATTCATATATTGATTGTTGGTCGTTTCATTTAGTCGATAACAGCGCCAGGATTAAGGAGCTGGTTTATGTAGTGTATTTGGGATAGGTAAGTGCATCTTTATTTTTATGGAAAATCAATGGTTAGAAACAAATAACGTCATTGGACTAAAGTTTCAACGGGAGCGTTCTTATAGCATATTTTTGCATGGGAACAGACTGTATGGCGCCACTCAGGTTAGTATATAAGGTGAGTAATCGCGTCATTTCTATAATTCATTCTACTCGCCGCTTAAAATTGAGATACCCGACTTTCGCTCCTACTTCTTGATCTGGATCAAGCTCGCCAGGACAGTCAACGAGATCCACGGGGACCTGCTTTCTACCTTCCCTGGCCCTGGCCTCTCCACCCTCCAGAGATGGCACACTGAGTTCGATAAGGGTGTTTTGGCCCTGGAGAAGAAGACCCGTCCTGGACGTCCCCGGGAGACGAGGACAGAGGAGAATGTGGCCCGTGTGAAGCGCCTGGTCGAGGATAACCCCCGGATGACCACTCGACAAGTTACTGCAGAGGTGTCCCTACGATCTACAACTGTTTTCAGGCTTCTGACGGAGGATCTAGGGCTCCGAAACCTCCTCAGCGTGTTCGTCCCTCACCAGCTCTCTGAAGCCAACAAGATGCAGCAAGTGAACCAGGGAGTTGAAGAGCCTGCTCCGGGAGGACGAGTTTGGGGGCCACGAGGAGGCTACACTCGCTGTTCAGCGGGCGATGAGGAGGGTCAGTGAAGACGAGCTCTACGGCCAACTAAGGAAGCTCGGACGTCATTGCAGTCGGAGGGGATTATGTTTACTGATTGAGAAGTTTTTTTGTTGATCTGATGAAAATTTTGAGTTTTAATTGGTTGACCTCATTATTTATGGAACAACCTAATGTTTTCTAATTTGTCAACTTTCAAAATTAATCCCTATGACACCTCTGTCTATTTCTCCAGATCCAAACGTGAGGAATTTATATCTTGAATTTAAAAAACGGTCACTATATTGTTGTTTTTTAACATACAGAGTTCGCAACCTGTCGATTAATTGCATGTAATCAACTTTAATTGATTACAATTTTGTCGATTATTTATCGATAGTCGATTAATTTGTTGCATCCCTAGTACACATATATTTAAATTAATATTAATTAATCAAACAACTTGAGTATAATGTATAGTATCAATTATTTAAAAAAACCTTCAATTTTCTAAAAAACCTTTATAATTAATGGTATCATTATTATTAAAAGCCACATCAGAAGTAAACAGATAAGTGAGTAGGTACCATACATATTTATTTCGTATTTAACATGACTACAGGTTTTATCTTTTGGTACATATTTATCCAACTTTATTGGTATTAATATAATAGTTGACAAAATACCCTCACTAACATATTATAATTTTAGTTTATGTATATTAGCTTGCACAGATCATGAGACTATTTCAAACATACTTTTTAAACAATGACCTTTAAAATTAATATAAACTTTTTTGAGCATTTACCATAGAGATATAAAGACATAGAGAGCTTATTGAATTCTTCAGAGAAATACGTCATTGTGTCCAGAATACAGCTGAACGATGTTTCTCTGCTATTGGAGGATGGATTCTTCAGAGAAATACTTCATTGAGTCCAGAATACAGCTGAACGATGTTTCTCTGCTATTGGAGGGAAAAAGCTCTCTATATTTCTATAATATTTACCCTTACTTTTTATTGATATTTTTAAACAATTCTAAACATATTAAGTATTATGTTTGACTGATAAAATAACCTCAAACTTCTACATGCATAATTAATACAGTTCTAAAAAAAACTTAATAATATTTAAATAATACAAAATAGACAGTTTTTATATACTTTCCATTATATTATATATTGATAAAGTTAAATAAATTTATACATATTAACTGATTAAATATGTTTGACTTAAGCAACAAATAATCTAAGACTTCTATAAGTAACATAATAATGATACTAATAATCCAAAACAAAACTTGGTATAAACTGTATATAAAAATATAAATTTTCAGCAGCAATTAACACATCATATTCATAATAGGCATAATAATAAGCATTACCAAAACTTAGTTTTGGTACGAGAGTCGGTGAATTTGCTTTCGTCGAGCGGAGGGAGGGATGTGATGGTGAGGGTGGGTTCTCTGCTCGTTATTTGTGCTCTCGTCCGAGGTATAGCAGTAGGTGGTCGTGACGTCAGAGCGTTTCTTGGGCGTGAGTCGGACCCGGGAGGCGGGGATGCCAACGTGCTCAGGGCTGGGCGTGCGGGTGCTTTCCATGGTGTTGCAGCTGCTTGCGGCACTACTGCTGCCACTGCTTGTTGCGCCAGGGTGTCTCCGCTACTATATTTCTTCTTGGAGTCGTATATGACGTTGGAGGAGCTCTCATCTTCCTCGTCGTAATAGGTGAGGTAGTCGTCCTCGGACACCAGTCCGTAGGCCGTGCGGCTGTTGCTGTCCGACCCAGGGATCTTAATGTTCTTGTCCGTGAAGTGAGTGAGACCATTCTTAATCCCTGAAAATAGATATAAAATACATTAGACATCGTCATGAAAAATTAACCTTAGGAAATTGACCAATTTTCCTAATATTCTTAACTCCGTGAATTGAATCATAAGTATATAAAATATATGACTTTACTTTTTAGTGATATAAGAAAAATAGTAATGTACAAAATGACATTAATTTTAACGTTCCACAATCCATTTCATATCAAATAATTACATTTAAGTTTCGTATCTAATGTACCACATCAATTAGTTGATATTATATGAAGTTAGATTAAATTAATATTAATTAGATATTGACTTTTTTCCTTTAGAGTGTCATTAATCCGTACAATATGAATTATTGTAAAGTATTCAAATAAGTCATTATTTTATCGTAATTAATAAATTGAATCTCTTAGTTTCCAATAAAATCAATATATTTCCCATTTTTTCTTTAGCATTTCTTCTGGACACCATCTCAAAGATGGTAGGATAAACCAGTATAATGAAGTAAAAATTATTTCATTTCTATAATATATGACATTTTCTGTTGGCAGCAGCCCTTATTTATGTGTCTTATCACCAGATTTGAGACAGCAAAACAAACATTCATTCATTCCCCGATCAAAATGAGTTCCATATTTTGATATTGATAAGCACTATTGGAAGCGTATATTCAACAGAGTTATAGACGACATGGATCGAGGCTCAATAGAAAAAGACACTTTGAGATTAAAATATAATCCTTCAAAATCTCTATCTGTCCAGAGTCATGCTTTATTTTATATTACTGAATGTTTTGCTCATGATTGGATTAAAGAGAAGAAATAACAATAACACTTGAGACAGAGGTATTGACGTTCAAGCACTTTTATTATTTATTAGAAAATATTATGAATGCTTGAATCGAGAAATAAGTGTATTCAAATGATGCTGTCATAAAGCTTCTTGTAGGATGTAAAAGGTGTCAAATTATGACCGAAGGAGTCCAATGACAGGGTTTTTACTATTATAATGCCATGTATGTAATCTTTATTACCCAGTTGTTTAAGACGTGACAATATATTACTGAATAAAGTACGAAAGAAACTTTAAATTAACTCAACTCATGTTTTATTTTTCTAGACAATTTGTTTCAAACAATCCTAACTGAACAGAAAATGCCATAATTATAAATCACAGCACAAGCAGTAAAAGTCTAATAAGACAATGAAAAAGTTCCTTACTTTTAGCCTCTAACAAAAAATTTACACGTATGCTCCGATGTTTGCTTTTTACAGAATGCTCAAGACACAAAAAAGTGTTCTTGTTTTATAAAAAAACAATATTGGCCAGTCTATAGCATTACAATGTTCCTTCAAGAAATGGACAAAAAAATCTTACCTCTCGAAACTGCCTTGGAACACTTCGTGCCGTCAAACTGTGAATCTGGAATTGAGGAAAAATAATAACTTTAAGTTTATTTTTATAAGGACCCAGTGGATAAAAAGCAAATCATATGTGTTCTTAATAGATTTAAATCTTGTGCACCCACCACAATATTCAACAATTTATAATCCAAAACCACTTGTGAAGAAAAAAGATATATACAATTTCAAATCACCAAGATATTTTTTTAATACAGACGCCTTCATTCAATCCAATATTTATTTCAAATGGCTGATGGTCAATTTTTTGACATATCATTAGTTTGGACGCATAAAATTCGGATTCCGATGTTAAGTTTATTCGATAAAAAACGGTTAGAATTTCTTTTAAGATGAGTTGGAAAGTCAATCTGATATATACAAAATAAATTTATTTTTGTTTAAAAACATGGAAGCTTTATATAAAAATCAACGAATTATGAAGGCAACAGGAGCTTAAACAGAATATTGACTCAGTTGAAATAACCAAGCAGACATATTAAATATGTTGATTGATATGCTACCATAATAGATATAAACCTATTTATAGAAGCAAAACGAATCATAATGGGTTTTTTAGTTTTGAGACTACAGAGTTGCACTAAAACGGACAAATAGTATGAGCTATTGTACATATGTATATAAAAATATTTTATACAGAGAAAATACACAAAAACAGGAAAATATCTTATTAAGATAGAAAAAAGAAAAACAACTCGATAGACGACGTACTGGTTCCTTGAGTTAAAATTTGAATTCTAGAAGAAGAGAAAGAGAGAAATTTATAAAAGGATAGAAAGGAAATTCATATTTGAAAAATACTGATAAATAATATAAGATATATACAAGAACTGCTCAAAGATCCCAACAGAAAGTATAGAGGTTTAATTGGGGGAAGTTTGTCCAGTGCATGGTGTTGACTTTTCCCTCCCTCTCCGACCAATCAACTTCGTTCAAATAAGAAGAGTTTATATCATAACCCAATCAGCCAGTAGAAGTAAGTGGGTACTTTTGTCAGTGCAAGTGCACTCCGCCGATTGTATTCTGTGAGAAATGTAATAAAAATAGGAAGAAGACCAATGTACCGGTTCATTTTCAAAGTCATTAATCCCAATAACGGCGGACATCTTCTCGTCTTTTAAGGGCAAATAGTAATAGTATTGGTTTTTATTATGATTAGAAGAAGATGAGAAGGCTGAAGGAAGGACGTCGTTGGTGTCTGAGTTAGTTGTGTTATCATCGATCAAGATCGGACAGAGATACAGGCGAGGGTCTTCTTCCTCCTTCTCCTCCTCCTCGACATTTAGTTCTTCATTAGGGGAAGGAGGGGAATTAATCTCAGGTGGTTCCTCTCGCCCGCTTTTAAAGCAGACGTCTACAAGCTCCATACGCTGGCGTGCTTGGACTTTGGATTGATGAGGCGGATCTTGTCCAGATCCGAGGGAACGTCGTAGTAGTAAGGCTCATCATCCTCAGACTTGAGACTGGCCTCTCGCCCTTCCGAGCAGTTGAGATACACGGAGCTCACAAAGGGTTGATTACTGCACTTGAGACTCGAAGGCACAGAGTTTTGAATGGAGGCTCCGCCCGAGGAGGAAATACTTGAGCTGCTGTCATCCTCATAGTGCAAGACAGAGATCTCACCCAGAGTGATCTTGGACTGCACTGGAACCATAGACCTCTTGTCCAATTTTGATGACGTCGTCGTTATGGTTAATGTTAGTATCTTTTATAATAATAAAGGATCGGTTATTGGTATATATGAGAAAAAGAGTCTAACATTAAATGCCAAGATAGTTAAAAGAAGACTACGATACAATAAGTTTAATAAACACAAACATTCTCAAGAAGGGGGTAATATTAAATATATAGAAGGATAAATATAATAAAAAGTCTCACCTCATTGGAGGTCCGTATGCTGTTAAAACGGTTTTTTGATTTACGCTCCGTCTGTGGGGTAAAGAGAGATTATAATAGCTGAAAAATATTGCAAACACTTTTGGGGTTCACAACTTACCTTGCCTGCACTAGGCTTGACTACACTTTCCGTCGACTCGGCGGATTCGGATGGCATGAACTTGTTGACAAGTTTCTTGACGGAAGGCAGAAGTGAATCGTCGAAACGATCAACATCGTCGTCTTCATAGCAGCTGATGATCACAGTGGAGTTTTCGGATATGGACACTTGCTTCTTGTTGAGGTTTTTAATGTTTCGATCGGAGAGTAATCGGCGCTCAAAGGGTGGGTCAGGTGAGGAAGAGTCCTCCGTGATGGAGAGGAGGGAGTCCATGGAGCTGTAGTATCGTCGAGGAGGACCGATCTCCTTGGGTGGACACTGACGACGTTTTTCAATTTTCTTCATCTGCCAGTCGAGAAGCTCGGACTTCTCCTTGTTCACCTTTTCTATATCCTTCTGAAAGCGGAGGATCTCAGCTTCAACCTTACCGGTCAACTGCAGAGAAAGTAAAAAGAATTATAATCTATACGCAATGATTTATATACAGGGTTGTGAGCGAACAAGAAATTATGCCATCTAATCAAAAAATGCGAACATCATTCCACGACAAAACAGTGATATAACGATGAAATCAATCGGTGAACAATTTACTACGATGAATATCTATTTACATTTATTATTCCATGATAATCAAGTTATTTGTGACAGGCACTAGAATTTTAATATGAAAAATAATCTGGAAATTACAAATCAATCTATTACTTTCTTGCGCTGGTTGAATTAGAGAGACTACAACCAAATGATAAAATATCCGCAATTAATGAACACTATTTTATTACAAATATCACAATTCTTGCAAAAGCAAGGCAATAAATCGGATCACAATTCATTATTAAATTTTTTTATACAAAGCAAAGTTTGTGATATATAAATCGCAACATCCCACTTAATCTCAGAATATACATAACTTATATTCATAAAAAACTCACCAGAGATGATCTCTCGCAGGATGAACCCATGCCAGAGTCCTGCATCTCATTTAGAGAACAGATGGATGAAAACTCATTCGAAATTTCAGACATGTTGATGTTATGGGGCCTTAGATCGCCTTCCTCCTCGTCCTGCTGTATAGCTTCTTCTTCCTCCTCCTGACCAGAGGACACTAGGTCACTGGATCTCTCGTTCGCGCGAATAAGCCTCTCTTGTTGCTCCTCGTCCGTCTTATTATTCTTGCTTCTATCAATGGGCTCAAAATCCAGTTCCTTCTGAAAGGAAGTCTGTGCAAGAATAGTAACAATAATACAATGGTTACGCGGATTGGAGAGAAATATAAAAGGAAGAAAAAAATAGGCAAAACAAAGATAAGCTATCGCTGCTCCATTTAGAAAAAGGATCTACTTGTGTTATACATTTATGTATGGGTGAGTGTATGCGAGTAAAGAGTTGTTCGTTGCTCTTAAAAGGTGACATTTGTTTACATATAAGTCGACACACACAAGTGTTTTGTTGGCTATCGCCAATGGGGAAAGAGATTCAGTTATGGTATATATAGTTTGGGAGGCCCTACAGCGTTATTGCTCTCTCACTCTCAATATTTAAATGTTAGAATATATACAGTCGTGTATGTGTGTGATATTTGGAACGGCTACTTTATTGCTTCCAAAAAAAAATACACACACACGCCAAAGTATATATATAGATATAGGCCAATACTATATATATATATATATAATAATTTAAAATACCTATTACACACTGGGTCCAGAGCACAGAGAGTGACAAAAGTTTGAAAAGAAACATACAATGAAATAACATACGACGTAACGATCTGATTGTGTAGCAAAGGTTGGGACAGGCTTTGCTTAATCATAGGTACCACATTATTACAATTATGTGTCATTATCACGATTTGATTTTGAATAATATATATTTGACAATTATAAACCAAATTAAGTTTCTTTTCATTTTGTTTATGTACACAGCTGACTTACAGTTGCCAAAGAGGATCAAAGGATCGACGAACTGCAATCAACCATATTCGTCAAGAATTACAATTTTACTTTTTCACTCTCTCTCTGGTCCAAAGTATTAGGTAAATATGAAGCTATTGTCCTGGTTTTACCTATTTCTAACATTTCAATTAACTTAATATTAGGGTGTTATTCTTTACGTTAAGCTGAGCACCACGATACGTTTAAAAAAGAAGATATATTTTCTTTGGTAACATTTGGATCATAGATATAAATAAATATTTATTAACTTATTCAAATATGCGGGGGTTCGTCTACTGTCGATGAAGGGAGCTCAAAACAAACAATTACCTTTCCTGGTATAAATAAGCATGGAAACGTAAGTCACAACACTCTTCATTCATGCAGTTGCATTGATTTTTTGTTATGTGGCTACATCATAGAGATATAGAGAGCTTATTCCCTTCAATAGCAGAGAAACATCGTTCAGCTGTCGCAGTGCCCAACATAAACAAAGTAATTTGTACTACGTCATCGTAAGTTGATCATATATATAGAAAGATTTGTTTACATTGGGCACAATGACGTATTTCTCTGAAGAATTTAATAAGCTCTTTATGTCTTTATATCTCTATGGCCTAATCGACAGCTGATCGATTATTGAAATATTACTCAATTATTGAAAATAATAACTTCCCTATGATTCGAGCTTATGACATCATAACGGGCTTGTTTTTTATTCCTATTCTTACTCCTTTGCTCAGACCACGACATAGACTCACACACAAGCAATCTTCCATTATATCAAAATAATCCGACGAGGAGCTTTACTTACGTTGTGAGCCGAGTTCTGAGTGGTGTCTTCATTCTTATTAATGTAGTAGTCCCGTCGGTACAAGGAGTCGTCCACGGACTTGAGACCACAGTAGATTCTACTAGGACTGTTTTCATCCACCTGGACCTCTTGGACGTCCTCTATGCTTAGTCTGTGATGGGGATAAAAAAATATATATTCAAATAAATATAATATTCTTATCGGAACCTTGTGCTGCTCAGCAACGTGGTTTTAAGACTCTTTTTATGTATCGAACAAAGTATTTCGCAGCTACAATAATTAAATACTACTCTATTGGAGTGCTTCTTTAGGGATTGATATGCAAATTTGTCTCATAAGATGCTACAAATTAGATTTTTATGAATAAGCATAAAAATACAGATGAGCTTCTGTTCAAAATTATATTTTATGTGTGTTTTATGAAAAGAACGGTTTTTGTGTGTAAAAAAACCAATAATTAGAATTTATGTACAATTCTATATTGTCAAAGGTTTATTTTTAAGAAGAGAAATTCATACTTTGGCAAAAGAGTCCCATCGACATGACGGCTCAGGGCCGTTGTCTTCAAGGACTGTCTCTTCTCGATGTTTTCCTTGCTATATGGATTGTTAGGCATGTTCACAGCAAGTTCCACCCATTTCCGGTGCTCACGGTCCGCTATGCTTCCTGTGGATACAAAAAGACAAGTGTGAGTCGTTTGTTTTTTCATTAGTAGGACTGATACATAATTGTATGACACAATGGATAGGGGTGAGGGAGATAATATCATCATCACCCTACAAACAAGTACACACACACACCTGGCCCAGGTGGGTGCTAGCCTCATCCCATTGAATGAAAGTGTGACTCAAGCTGCTGCTTGGACACAAAATACTAATAAATAAATACTAAACCTGCTATGTCAATCAACTTTCATTTTGTTATAAAAACGTACTGCCAATAAAAGAGGATGTTTTTTAAATATAAATGAATATTTTGTGAAAGGGAAGTTTCTATGAGTAAGAATTTACAAGCTATCTAAAATGTAATCAATTCCATGTTTATTTACTCCCATATAAAACCCAAAACATATAACATAATCTGTTTTCAACAAAAATAATAAAAACGGTACATCTTAAATGTGAGGAGGATAGCGTGCGGACATACAGACGGACAGAGATTGGTAAAATTATATAGATTTATACTTATAGTTTATTAATTACGGAAGGGATATATTTTTTCTCCTAAAATGATTATTATCCAAATTTTAAATAATTTCTTTTATTACTATTTTCAAATCCAATAAAAGTACTTTTGATATATTATGTTCTGCTAAAAGATAGTTAATTTTAAACGCTTGTCAGTGGTTAGGGAATATTTAGGCTTGCTTGAGCTGTTCTTTATTTATGGAGAATACTCTCTTCTTTGTCGATGTGGTCTTATAAGGTACTACTCTTGCTCTTATGTGCACATGAGAGTATTAAAATGTCAATACACTTTAAAGTGCTTTGTAAAGTTCTCAAGTCCAGTAATGCACCACAATTACTTGATGATTCTTAAAGATATATTGAATTCAAGGTGATAGTCAGACAATGCAAAGTTTTATTCTAGCATCGAAGCACTAAAATTATACTTTTTAATAAGGTTTGTATTCAGGGTTAATATAAATGTTAAATAAATAATTATGCTTACAAATAAATATAGCATTCTGTAAATATTAACAATTTTTTATCGTACCAATGGGAATCAAAGAGCGTTTACATGAGGCCGAGATACTTCAAATTCCTTTCAAATACTTATGACACATTACTTCACCAATGAAGAAATCCATTATTTAATGATTTGTCATAGTAGCTAAATCCATAAGGACTAAATATACCATTTAAGTGAGTATAGTTATTTTTTAAGATCAATAATAGAACAATAAAAAAGTTCTTGGTTCATATTGCAAGCTAATAAGGAAGACAATTTGTTAGTTAGTAAAGATAGCCCAACCTCAACGGAACTCCATCCAATATCAGTCGGATAAAATTGTCTATGAAGAAACTACATATCAATATTGGATGCACAATATAATAAATACAAGTAGGAAAACAAAGTCTAAAGTTTATTTGTTACGAAAAAAGGTGGTGATAAATATTTTTTTACAATAAATACTCAACCCCGCACTTGAAAAAAATATATATATTACTCTTTATAAGAAACATAACATAGGGATATCACTGGAATTTCCAGGACTAAATTATTTTACAAAGTGGAACAGCAGCTTTAGTCGCTAATCGCCATCAACTCTTCAAGTCAGAGGGGAAAAAAATCTGTCCAGGAGGTTTTATTGGTCGTTGGACATATTTATTAATAAAATTTCGATAAAAATGTACTTTATCTTTTTTTTTCATCTCCTTGGCCATCTACAAAATATACAAAAATTTCACGTAAACAACCATCATCCTAAAACATATTTTTTTTACTAATAAATCGATGCACATGACTTACCAGGAGGGGTATTGTGTGATGAATGCCCATTAAGGGATTTATCCTCGTTTTCAAGCTGCATATCTGATTGGTCAGCTTTGACACTTGCTTTCGACGACTTCCTTTTGACTGATGGTCCTTCTACCTCCTTAAAGAGCACTTTCTTTTTGGTCCCTTGAATGAGAACGTCTGGGTTGATGGCTTGCGTAGGGTGGGTCTCTGAGGCCTCAGGACTCTTTTCAAATCAGCCTTAAAAGAAAGACGAATAGTAGAATGAATTAGCGTTAAATCCACACACAATGACGATCAAAGAACAACTAAACGAAAGGGCTTAAACAAATGTATAACATAATATATATATATACACACACATACACAATTCTGACTATAAATGACTGAGCGTCCTACAAAAACATTTGTTCAACAACAGGGGAATCATCATATTTTATCTTTGATTTTATCTAATTGCGTTCAACAGTCGTCCTATGATGTTTAATATAATAATAATAAAAGTAAGTCGAGTGCGCGATCTGTTGTATGTTTTTAATATGCGGAAATAGAATAGACAATAGACAGCAACACATGGCAAAAAGGGGGAAAAAGCTGTGTATAAACAATAACAACGAATGTATATTTTAATATATATGTATGTGCTCATAATATTATTAATATCACGGCTTCTCACAAAAATGTCTCTTATAGATTGTTTATATTTATAAATATATCGTATGTATGTCCTCCAGGAGTATATAAAATATATATGTAAATGTTCTGCAAGCATGCAAGCACATGTTTACCCGCATATCCCTGCAGAATGTAGCCACAAAAAACCTTAAACTAGAGCAAGCCAATCCCTTTGAGTGCAATCCATTCAAATCCCTGTGATTTTTATATATAGGCTTGGGATGTTTGTGGTCATGGAAGGGATTGAATTGGTGGAGGGGGAATGGCATAACAACCCTCTTCAGTGGGGGCTTACAGCATGTAAAACATCTTTTTAGAGATAAACTCCATGTCCAAAAAAGTCCTAGGCTTGCTATATGGAACGATACCGTTTGTCTATCTATGTACTAGATTCCTCCATTGAATACAAAGTAACGAAAGGGAGTAACGGTATATGATGGATTTTAATAAAAGTATTATTGCATAAGTGAGGTTGAGTATTTAAATATTATAGAAATGACACATCATATAAAAGGGCAATTGTTTATGGATGTATCTTTATTATCAAACTGAGAGGGTATTGATAATGGTGAATAGAAATATATATCCAATAATATGTATGTAGTGAAAAACTAATTACTTTTGTATGCTGAAAAACAAAAAGCTCAAAAATAGTTTTGTTTTCCTTTACCATTTATGAGATTTTCCAAACCGGGACTCGATCTAAAAAGTAACCCTTGAGACCCCTGAGAATACAGATATCAAATTTGAACCAATCATAATTTAATGAAAACTTCTTTTAAAACATAGTATTGGAATAGTGATGGGACAACAACTTTTAAAGGCTAACAAAGAATGATTAAGCATTTGTTCCTTCGAATAATAATAAAACTTCCTTAACCATTTAAAAGGACATGATAACTTATGAATCTATCAAACTCTCTTGAATGAATTATGGTAATTATTACTAATAAGTATCCTCTATTTAAAATGTCAAAATATGTTTATGAAGATTTGTATTATTATTTATTTATTATTTCATGTAACGGTTAAAATATAACTCAAAACTGAGTAGCTATCTAAATTGTTATGAAAATATGATAAAGCTTTACAATGAAAATCAAATGATATGTGACTTTAAATAGTCCCTTTGTTGTGCTTTTGCAATTGATCTGAATTTGTAATGGTTTTCGCGAAGTTTTAAAAGGTATAATGATCTTTTACAATGAAAACTGTTGCCAGAATTGAGAAAACTACCACCTATCAGAAAAAAAAACCATGTACTACTAAAAATGTTATACAATACAACATTTTAGTAAAGGGACATTAAGAAAGACCAGATTTTGCTACAAGATTTTTCTTCTTTATGAACCGTGTGTGACGCATTGAGTAATCTCCCCTCTTTATTCATTGTCTTCGACCATCAGATATGCAATTATGGTATTAAATTTATGTATGTAGCATACCCGGGTAATCAAGGTTTTATCCATGATTAAAGCAAAGTAAAAATTCCTCATTCCTAATTGGTTGGAAAGCATCATCATGAAATCAATATATATTTGAAGAAGTAAGTACTACACGTTTCTCAATGTCGTTTTGAAATGGTAGGAATATAAAATAAAAAGTTGGGAAATTAAAAAACGTAGAGCATTATCAAGTTGCTCGTGATTATACTTTGATGAATCAACTTCATAGCTTTGAAATTGACAGTCAAATGGTATTATTATCTCTAAACTATTTCTTTACTTTTTTGGAATAGAGCATTTGTCCAGGATTTTTGATTCTAACAACCGTATATTGTTGTTGTAAATAGATAAATGTTTAATTAATATGACTTCAATATTAGAATGACTCTCCACTCCTCCTTTGACATTTAGGACATAAATTATGTTCTATAAATAAACAAGATCATTCATTTTCACAAAATAATAATCCTATAATTCGCAAAATTGATTACGTTTGAGTACTACTGTATATATATATATATATATATATATATATTGATGATATTGATATGTAGACAAATTACATATACATACATTGTACTTACATATTATATATATATATGTGCAGCTGTTTTTTGAGTGGCCAGTGTCTAAAAATCACCGTCGACGGTTTTTTACGAATGCTTAGAATTTAAAAAAATATTGAAAAATAATTTTCAAGAATTTTTTTAATGAAATTATTTTCAAAAAAATCCGTCACTTTTTTAAGAAATTATTTTCTAAAAAAATCGTCACTTTTTTCGATAATTTTTTTAAGAAATTAATTTCTAAAAAAACGTTGAGAATGACGAAGGAACAAAAATATATTAAAGTCCCGGCCGGCTTGAAAAATTTAAGTCTCAGCCGGTCCGGATCCTGGCAAAAAAAGTCCCGGTCGTTTCCTGATATATATATATATATATATATATATATATATATATAAATATACAGGGCGTATACGTATAATTGGACTAATTAAAACAAATTTTGAAATGTTGATAACTTATTTATTTATCAATATTTTCAACAATTTTTTGTTAAATGAAAGGCACAAATATATAGATATTTATTTTTCAATATAGCCCCCATCAGCGGCGACGACCATCTCGAGGTGGTGCCTGAAGCAGCCGCAGGCCTTGTTGACGACGTCCTTCTTCATATTGGCGAACTCCTCCACGATGTCGGCCCTGAGGGAGTCGAGAGTGTTGTGAGCGTGCTTGTTGGTCTTGTTCTCGACCATGCCCAGAAGAAATAGTCGAGGGGGTTGCAGTCAGGGGAGATGGGGGGGCCACAAGTCCGGGCTCCAGTGGTAGGGGAGGTTCTCCAACAGCCACGCCTGGTCCCCTCCGTCAAGATCATCCTGTGCCTCTTCTTGTACGAATTGTAGCCCAGGTCCTCGTTGATGGTGTTGGCGATGGTCTGCTTGGAGCAGCCCATCTTGGCGCCCAACTTGGCGTAGGACTTGTTGCCATCCTCGTTGACCTTCCTCTTCACCTCGGCGACAAACTCGTCGGTCCTGGTGTCCCCAGGGACCGAGAACACTTTTTGCGATGAGCATCATTCTTTTTGAAAGAGTTCCAAGCCTTCCACTGGTCGTAAATGGTCGACTTGGGGTAGTTGAAGAACTCTATCACCTCCTTTGGACTCCTCCCGGCACGGAAGGAAGCGAACATCGCATGCCTTTTCTCCTCTTCAAAGGCTAAATGTTGACTGATTTTCAATCTGTTTTTTTTTGGCAGATAGATAAGATGCAAGCGCAGTAACGTACATATGTGCGTTGCAATATCTCAAAAACAAAGACGACATAACCGATCAAAGCTAGTCCGGATTATACGTGTACTCCCTGTATATATATATATATATATATATATATATATATATATATATATATATATATATATATATATATATATATATATATATATATACGAGTATGGTCCTACTATTGAAGTTGATCATTATTTGGTTAATTAGCTTAATCCAAAGATATTGAAAGTCAATGTATATCCATATTGCCAAGATTGCTAACTTTTTACTCGCCGGTTTCCTTTAAAGGACTTCACACCGTCAAATGAATAAACGGAAGAATATATATTTTTATAACGTTATTCTTCCTGCTTACATCATCAAAAATATATTGCTATTTTTATATGAGTGAATATAATAATAAAATATATATGACGTTTCACTATAAATGAAAACTGAAATAAATATACCTGGTATTATATATACTTGGCTTAATCCTAATCATATTTGTCAGACAAACTCGAGTCCTTAACTTAACAAGGGGGATTATTTTTAAGCATACTTGCCATATTTCAAACCCCCAATATATTTTAGTGTTGTTGCTCTTTTCTAAGCATTAAGTTAGGGGGAACCAACATATGATTATAATTGAATCATCTAATCAATTTATTTTGCAAACAGTTTCGGGCGTTAAATAATAATTTGAATGGCATACGCCACTTGTGCATACATATATCAATGTTTATTTGATATTTTCATTACTAATAAAATACTTGATTTAACTATTTTATTTTCATTATTATTACAGTTTATGTAAAAATACAAATTATAACTATATCCTACTTAAGCATAAAGTAATTAATATCAGTAAATAAACCAAGACTTTACAAATTATATCTTCGAGGGATTGGTCATGGGGTCTTACAAGCAAATATGCAACTTATAGAAAGTAGCTGTTTACTATGTCAAATTTAGTTAACATAGTATAAAATAATAGGCACATTGTTAGGTATTTCCAAAAGAATTAAACCTGTTTCTATCTTTGAATATATTTCCTTTTTTCTGATCAAAACATTTGATTTATTTAAACCAGTGGTGCGCAAACGTGGTACGGTACCACCAGTGGTACGCGAGCACCCTCTGGTGGTACGCGAGCACTCTCTGGTGGTATGTGTTAAAATCTAATGAGAAGGCATATATGGCTATATTTTAAAATCGGTCATCATGGTGGTACTTGGACAGCTGAATAGTTTCTCAGGTGGTACTCAGTATTGAAAGTTTGAGAACCACTGATTTAAACAATATAGGGAATGTATCAATCATACTTCATCCCTTATTGGTTCCCTCACCCTTTGAAGGCTCGCCGAGCAATAATTCAAAACGCCAACGCAATAAAAAGCTAATTTATGTCATTTAAATTATAGTAACAAATAACGATAATAAAAATATATAGACGAATGTTATAGCTGACAAACAGGAGTAAGTTAAATGCCAGGCACGTAATTCAGTAGGCGTCCCTCACAGAAAAATAAGTAGCCAAATTGGGGAGACAGTCGTTACTCGGAGTTAACATTATTTTTATTATTATATATTACGTTTGTCATGAGACGGCATAGAGATGTTTTCTTCTTTTAATTTTATTGTTTGTATTTCAAACGACGCCAGTGACAAATAGGAATAAATAACCAATCATAAATGTGGGAAGAACAACTGAGGACTACCATATATATGGTTCAAATGAATTTACCTTCAAGCAAGATGCAAATATGAATAGATCAACCTAAAGTGTTAAAGTAAAGTAGCGCATGCAAGGAAAAAGTAAACAAAAAAAATTGGCCGAAATTTTGGTTATTTTCTCTAATGTTATATTCGCTATTCCATGAAATTACGTCACAATCCTATTTAAAACCGGTTTAAAGGGATTAAGTTTGATGATTTGAAATATATCAAATCACTACAACATTGTGCAAGATTCCATTCCTTATTTTTATTATTATTATTTTCCAATAGCTCTAGCATCAAAGCGCCCCTTGCGGGCTAAAGAAGAACTAAATTTTGGACAATTCCTTCTGGGAAAAAGGAAGAATTTTATGTTATGCATGCGCTACTTTACTTTAACGCTTTAGATCAACCAAGTCTGAGCAAGTTGGCAGGAGGCGTAAAAGCATCATAAGGATTTTTATGTTATAAGGATTATATTTGGGCTATACACAAGTCTAATTTTGAGCCTATTTTTTTGTTGTTATTATCAATATTAATATAGGTAATAGCTTAGTTTGGTAAGAGATAAAGTTATCTGTTAAATGAGCAGATAAATATATAGTTAACAAAGAGTCCTCGTTCAAGAACTTATTTAACAACTTATTAACAAATATCCTCATTTTATCTTCGAAGCTGCATTTACGATATTTTATATTTAGCAAGACACTTTGAACTAGAGGAAAAGTTCTATATAACACATCACAAACAAGTCATTCTTTAACAACGATATTTTACAATTTGCCAAAAATTAAATTATCATGCATATAGCAATATCAAAGAAAATTCCATTTTCTCTTTTTTAAGAATCTTATATTTATGGCGTCAAAAGGAATATTTTTGTTCTTGCCAAGAAACTTCAATCAGAAGTTTCGTACATAGCTTAAAAGACTACTTTATCAGAACCACAATCAGTTAAACAGAAGAATGGTTACTTGATGTAATGCCTTCGACATTTTACTGGTTGTTGCCATTAACCCTTAGCCTCAGTAAATCCCCTTTTCAATTACATTCATTATTGTTCATGGTATCACTCTGGAAAATATCTGATTTCGCATTTCTTTCATTACCGTAAAAATATCCTTTTACACTTAAAAATCTTCATTGAGGACGAACGAATAACAATTTTAGCTTACAGGGCCAAAGTTATTAATTATCAATTATTGAAGTTTGTCTTCAATCAAATTAAAATATATTATCTAGTTCACAATATATTACTAACTATTGACGCGTCACAATTTCTCCTTATTGTATTTTCCTCACTTTCCATGAGTTCAAAATGCAATTTTTATATATTTGAAAGTGTTTCAATGCTATTCATAAAATTAATTATTTTATTAACCTGATTGGAAAACGTAACTATTTCGTTGCATCTGAAAGTATTATCATTCTCTCAAAAAGAAATATGCATATATAAAATCCATATACATGCCTTTCTAATGTCCTTATCTTGAATAAATAAATTATAATGAAGTAATATTATTGCAAGATGAAATGCATCCTGTTTCATCGCAAGACGTAACAGCTCCTTCAAAATAAAGAAAAATAAAGCAAATGAACATATCGTATTTGTTTTGCAGATTTCTTTTATTCATACCATTAATAAATATTCATAAAGAAGGACAATTAAAATTAATTCCCCGTTAAATATAGTAATTAGGGATTCACAGTTTCTAAAGTAGCAAATCGACCTGTGTCAGTTCCTCACAAATCAATGCGTAAAGAGTTTTCTATGCCCATGCCCTGCATGTGAACGTTTTCTTATATCCCTTTCATCCCTTAACAAAGAGGAACATTTTTTATGATTCCATGAACTTTTTTCCACGATTCCTGCATAATTTATAACGCAGTCATTTGAATAATAATTATAAATTTATCAAACACAATAGTTATTATTATTATTATTGTAGGTATGGAAGCCTTCTCTAAGCCTTTGAATGCATATTCATTCCAAGAAGAGAAAAAAACATAAATAGGCGTAAATAAATAAATTCTAACCGCACAGGTGTTTATTGTGCATAAATCTATGGTTGCATTTATGAATGCATCTTATGTATGCAAGTCTCCTTAAAACCATTTCTTGCTAACTTTAGTGACAGACTATTTTTTAAAAATGTGTCGGAAGCGTGTTAATTTTATCATAATGACATCACCTTTTTTGCCTTTTTGATGCACTAGCATTATTGCCATATAGGCATGTTTGACTGGTATTCTATTTTGTTGTTTTATTTTGAAAATAAAGAACAGTGTTATACAGAAAAAATAGTTATTTTTATTAATACATTATTTCAAAATGAGAAAAAAAGATATTCGTACTTTCATATAAGAAATGAAAACCATTTTAATTATATTTTGTTGTTTTATTTTGAAAATAAAGAACAGTATTATAGAGAGGCAAAATAGTTACTTTTATTGATATCGTATTTATCATAGAATGAGTAAATACAACATTTGTATTTTCAATATAAGAAATGAAATTCATTGCATATGTACAATGACATAAGCCTTTTATGAACATGTTTATAAATAAGAAAAACCGACTCATTACACACAGGGTTCTTCATTCTGTTACACCCTTGAAACATTCTGAACGTGACGAAATCCCACACATAGCACTTCATCCTTCCCAACAACACTTTTATTTTTGACTGTGACATGCAAACAATATAAGATGCTTCAGAGAAGCAGCACATACAAAGCATCAACATATGCTCATAGATTAAACAAAGCATCTAAGTGATGTTCAAAGATTGAATGAATGGAACTATTTATTATATTCATCAGCAAAACCATTGAGGGCCCAGGAATGATGATGATGGAATGAAATAATCTTTCGTCCCACATGGAATATGCAAATTCCATAATTTTCCAGCGATTCGTTACGTACTCTTTACGTAAGAAGCACCACCACGCACGTGGCTTTTCTCATTAAATATCTTTGAAATTTGCTAAAATCCAATCCCTCTTTTCATTAAAAAAACATCGATAAACCCTTTTATAACATATTTGTAATGTTCTGCCCCATAATTAAAGTTGGAAGATACACATTTCTTAAAAGAAACTAAAGAATGAAGTGAGGGTTTCCAGTTTGTTGAGCAACAACGGTAGTGTGCTCGACTCTATAAATTAAGGTCTCAATTCGAGTCCCGAGAAGGGAACGTCTTAATGATTCATGGAAAAAAGACTATACCCGGTTCGTGTAAGCCTTTTTACAAATACTTTTCGTATTTAACTACATGGAACCTCTTAGGTACAAACGGAGTATCCAGACTCCCGAGAGGAGTAGATCTTTCTGGATCAACGGCTTTGAAATTTGCCAATAAAGCGGAATATATATATATATGGGGCCAAGGGTATATCAATTCCATTAAACTATAGAGATAAAATCTATCTTAATTCAATTTTTGACACTCTTGTAGAAATAAAGTTTTCATTTGTTACAGCAACAAAAGTTGAAAGATCAAGTTGTTTTGTGGCCATTTTGTATGCCCCGATATTTCGAGGATTTTATCAATGGTTAAACTCCACATTTAAGTTTTAAAGGATACATGTCGTAAGAAATTATGCTTTTACCCAAATGTTCTTTCAAGTTTTTTAATATGTCTATTGTTTGTTGTTTGTTTTTGTATATAAAATGATGCCTGTTGGCCAAGAAAAAAAAGTTTTTATATGGCCATTTATTTGTTTTTTTTTACATATTCAAAAAACCGTTTAGTTGCAGAAACCTTTTCTTATTCAACTCTAAACGGCAATATTGAAGAGTAGAAAGGCTTAACAAAGAATATCTTTGATTCATACACATGCAGTGAAACACTGACGTCATCCGTGATTTACAAACACGAATCCCAAGAGTAAGAGTCCGGTAAATCTGACCTTCTAATGCCTAACGGCTTTGATCACAAATAATTATGATTATATTAAAAGGAACAAAAGTATATTTCTGCCATAATATATTTAAAGAAAAATTCAAAATTTATTTGATTAAATAAAAAATAAACAAAATTGGAATAAATGGAAAAAGAGGATAGTTTAAATATATATAAAAATACTATTATTTAGGAATACATGTTGTTTGAGTACTAAAATGTCTAATGGCTTATCCAAGGGGTTTTCAAGGATTTTTTTGCCTTTATGGTGCGATAGATTTGCATCCGTGCGGATATGAATAAGAACTAGAGGCATATATATACACTCAGAGAGTGCAACCTCCGCCGTCACAGGTCTTATGAGCCTTCCAAGGCGGATTTTTTCACGACTTGGGCGGCGTAGAGGGACGGGGGAGGGTTACCCTCGACGGAAATTCCGAGAGGAAGACGCTCCCGGCCCCAATTTCACAGCACAGCGACATCTATTGGCAGAGTAGGCTAACTTGAAATATTTTTTAGTATTTAGCTCACTTTGCATCTTAATTCTGCACTCAGAGTGCCAAAATTTAATCACTGTTCCTTATGCATTCCAACAACTCACTAAGTTTCATCCGAATCCGTTCAGTACTTTTGAGTTATCCTGCTGGCAAACCAACCAACAACAAACCAACGCCAGTGAAAACAATACCTCCTTTCGACGGAGGTAATTATAGAGTTATATTTAGTATTTCGAACATAGGATCTTATAATAAGGTTGGCAATTGACCTTCCTCTCGGGATTCGAACATGCATTCTTCAACATTGAGAGTTGAAAAAACTTAAATACTGAGCTATTGCACAAGTATTTTAAGAATTTAAAACAGAGGATACACAGAATATACAAAAACATTGCAAACTGACTCATGACACACTATTATTACCTATGAAAATCTATACCTACGTGTACTTTAAAGTATATGCCTCTAAAACCATGGCAATCATTAGTGTTCTAAGGTTAATAATAAAAGCTTCTTTGGATGGTGGTGGCCTATGACTTTGGAGGAGGTTCATTTTTACATTTTTTTTTTGCATTGTCTGATAATTATTTTCTAAAAAGTGTATTATTTATAAATATGCTTTCAGAGATATGAATTGTATATAGCGGTCACTCAAGGGAACCCAAAAAGGTTAGAGACAGGTGGTCACTAAATAAATAAGGTTTAAGAACTAATTTTTTCCTGAGGGTCAAATTTGTTTAGCTGCTATGACTCTATAAACAGACGACTGCTAATATAGGTTTGACTGTATTTCGTGCAAACATTAAAATTTGTGATTCAAATATTATTTATTCATGTATCGCACAAAAGGCGATTGACTTCATTTCTTTAATATTATTAAGGAGTTAATGTTAACCGTATATATATCATAGAGGTTGTGATGAATTATCTGTGATCATTCTCCCATTTCTCCTTCCTGATTAAGGATGGCTGTTCACACTTTTTTTAAAGTTTGTTCATTGAATCTCAACATATGTAATATTTGGAAAGTTTCTTATATAAAAAACCAATATCTCCTGATTTATGAATTCCTAAATCCTTGAACAAAGAGTAAAAATATTCATTCAAAGGATGATTTGTGTTATTTCAAATGGAAGACGTACGACCGCAATGTGAAATAATAGTATAAATTAATCCATTTCTTACCGCTTCTTCTCCAAGTTACATGGAACCGGAGGGGTTGACTCGTTGGAGGACTTTGAGGCTTTGGCCGTACGCTAAGGCTCCAGGAGCGCTTGGATGATCCAATACGATTCTCTGCAAGAACCTCATAAGCACCAGAATCCCGTGAAGAACCTTCGAATCTCCAAAGTCCATTCTCCATAATCATTGAAGTACTCATTTATGATTGAGGAGATCAAAATATTTGTGTAGAAATGGTACTTCATAAGTAAGCTATATAAATATTCACCAATGGATATGTTCTCATTCCGATTCAGTCGTTTTCCATCTTTAAGAAGGAAAGCCTTGGCTCTGGGTGACCCTTGACCTGGCATATAAACTTCTTTGAGACGCCTTCATCTTCGTTGTGAGACAGGTCAGGGAAGCAAAAGATCTGGGAGAGAGTTTTGACCAGTGTATTCTGTAATATAAAAAACATAGATGTAAAATATTAGTTAGTGAAGTATAACTGAGAACTCTTTTATTTTATGATCACCTGCTCCAATCAATTTCCTCAAGGCTTTAAAGTTCATACCCTATCCACAAGTAGTCCAGAGTAATTTTGCTTAATGACACATAATTATGGCAGCGTAGTAAGCCTATAAATGCAGAACTATGCCTTTAAAGGGTTAATGATTGTTGGAAATGTCAATTGAGCCATAAAACGCTAATATAAGTATATAGCGGTAATAGGGGCTCCATAGCTTAGCTTTTATCAAAACACTCTGTAAGCATGTCAAGAGCTAGACTATCTCTCAATTGCATAACCAAACATTGGAAGGGACGTAATAAATCCTAAAATATCTTCTATACAAATAACGCAATATAATTCAACTCTTTCTTTCACTTTCAAAGGTTATAACGTAGAACTTATCAAAGGAAGATCCTATCTGTGAGGCAGATCCTATTTTTCCTGATATGTGATACAATATGTTATTTAGCGAATAGCATACAGATTCCAGCGCATCGTTACGGAGCATTAGAGCTACTAAGAAATACCATCCTCCTTGGAGAATGTCTTGAGAAACCCATAAACGTAACTACGATTCCACAAAGGACTTGAATTTTAAAATATAATTGGTTATGTTGCAATTTATTTGTAAGTAATATGCGTAGAAAAATTGACTTCCTTCTTCTTTCCAGTTGCAAAGGACTTAAAATTGCTATTCTTATGGGATCTTTGCATTTTTTCCATTTGGGTTTTATAGTTTTAATGGGTTTTTTAAATTTGATATTCCATATTACAACACTATCGTTTTGGATAATTTAATCGGAGCTACAAAAAATATTATCCTGTTTAGTGAATGCTTATGTTTGGCAATTGACTATGCAACTGTATTTTATAATATTATCTGCTTACAATCCAAAAATTGTCTCTTTCCCTATTAAAAAAATCGAATTATGGTTTTATAGGGATCTTAGAAAGAATTATTTTGAATGTATTTTTTCTAAAGTAATTCATTTTTATCTTAGTTGTCTCTATATTTATTGAAGGGAATGTTTATTTAGGATGTTTTATGCAATTCTAATTATTTTTAATTGTATATTATGTACTTTACTTACGGTAATACCATTATAAATAAAGACCTTTTTAAAAAGTGAAAAATACATTCATAAAAACTGTTTGAAAAGTTTCTTTTTTAAATTTTTTTAGTTCTGATGATGAAGAATAATTACCTTGAGTCTGAACCTTAAAGTCGTTCCACCTCTCCCCGTCATCATTATAGGCAACGACCCGGTAGTCCCCAGCATCCTCACTTCGCAGATCATAGATCCGTAGGAAATGCTCCACACATGACGCATCCTTCTTTTGCCGCCAAATTTCATAGTGAGTCCCATCGTTGTGGAGAGGGCTCGCATTTCGGAACCAGGCAACGTCAAGGGATCGAGGTGCAAGACAGGTGATTTCAAGTATCTTTCCTTCCACAATAGAGGACTTCACTTGCGGGATCTGAAGGAAGTCCACGTTGCCCGGTTCGTAAAGGTGGATGGACGGATTCTGGAGGAACGGATGTCTCATACTGATCCACATCCGCCTCCTCAAATCGAGTGCTCTTAAGAATGTCTGCTTGTGAGAGCTTTATTTGGAGGAGGCTAATGTTGTGCTGCTTGGCGGAGTGACGGGATGGGTCGTTGAGTTCACTTTCTTCCTCTCCGTCATCCTCTTCTGAGGAGGAGGAACTTGAGAACTCTAGGAGCCGACAGAGTTTCTTTCGGAGAGCTCGGAGAGTTCGTCTACATCTCGGGCGCCGATTTGGGGTCGCATGTCCTCGTTTGGATTGGGGACTAGCATGGAGACGGGGTCGTCTGTGAGGAGTCGGACTAGAGCAGAGAGCTTCACAAATTTGGATTGCTGCTGCTGCTGTTGCTGACAGGACTGCTTTCGAAAAAAACCAGTTTTCCTCCCATCCAGAGGAATTTGGATGAGCAGGCACTAAAAAAGGGGGGAGGGATATAAGAGGTTCTCTGCTTAAAATATTAATTTTAGGAAGGTATTTCATTTACATTTTTAATAATAAATTTTAAGCCAAAAACAATTCGCACATATTTTTTCAACCAACTGCATAAACATAAGGATGCATGAACACTTTATTCATCTATTGGATCACTCAATATTGGATGTTTTCTATCTTTTTCCTTATATATTTGACTTCTGTGTCCCATATATTTTATAGAAATATAAAATTAGAAATGCAAAACTATTTCGAATATAGCTTCAACTTTTGGGCAAGTAAAAAATAAATTTTTCTGATTTTTTTTGTCGAGTACACTCACCTTGGTTAACGTCGGCACCAAGCTCAGGAAATGGCACAATTGAATTGCTCATGGGTACATAGCCGGGACTATCCTCATTCAGGAGAAGAGAGTCCAAGGAACTCAAAGTGGGACAAGAGGATGCTGAGCGAATCTTAGGGTTCTTTTTCACGGTGATTTTCTCCGTTATTTGATCATCGTCATAGATCGTCGTTGTGATTTCTTCTATTTCTTCTTGAATCTAAATTACGATAAGTTATTTAAAAAATCATTTATAAGTTGGCTAATATTATTACCAAGTAATGTTGTCCTTGAGATCCGTCCCGATCCAGGGGGATTCCTCGGACTCATTGGACATTGTTTCATCACAATGACGTGATCCTATAAAAGAAAAAGAAAAAGTTTTGGGCGTAAAACACTTCATACTCAAGAACAACCATATAAGACTTTCAGTGACTACTTTGATGCCTAACAAAAATGCGGTATCAATTATGCACAGTAGATATATTTATAACGTTGGCAATCCCTGTTGAATAGTCGCAAATAATTGAGGGACTCATTTTCCTTTGATTGCAAATAATTACAGAAATGTCAAAAACAACGTTTTGATGTTAGTCAATAAGCTTAAGGGATTTTATATTTATCATAATAAATTACAGTGTAT
Source organism: Caligus rogercresseyi (assembly GCA_013387185.1). Lineage (NCBI taxonomy): Eukaryota > Metazoa > Arthropoda > Copepoda > Siphonostomatoida > Caligidae > Caligus > Caligus rogercresseyi. The sequence goes on from CP045894.1 coordinate 5,767,074, forward strand.
AAACTGTATCTTTAGTTTTATAAACCATGTCTGAACTAATTGAAAAATAATAACATTGTATATTAATTGGCGACTCTTTCCTTTGATGTATTCATTATACCTAAGTATTCTATATGGTTTTAACTGTTCAAGGGTAAGAATATTCCTTCCTTCTCATGTTTGTTTCATCAGTTGCTGACTGGGATATTTATCTTCTCTTATGAAGTCTATATTGCACCCAATTATTAGTTAGATCGGTGGCCTAACTAGAGGTCATAAGACAAAAAAAATTCGTTTCAAGATTTAATCTACAAAGTCAACTTATAATACAGGATTATGGGCTCTACGAACATTAAATTCAGAGAAGTCTTGTGTCGTATGTGTGTCGTCTTACCAATAGAAAATGAGTCATCCTCGTAGGATGTGGAGGATGGAGGAACTGGTGGAGTGCTAGAGGGAGTGGCCGAGGCTCCGCGGCCGGATTCCTCTGAGGAGGCGTTACAGTCCTCATCTTCTTCACAAACAGACTTATGTACTCCTTCACCTTCATTACTTGGAGCAATCTGCCCAGATCTGGCCTGACCTCGGAATTTTTGGCGCGTAGACGTGACCACCTACATTAAAGAAAAATGAAGTTTATCGCCAATAATTATTAACATGGCTTGTGAACTAAACACTTAAGAAATAACTAAAGATTGTTTGTGAGATCTACTCGAGTTCCTTTACCAAAACTTTTACTTCTCTGGTTGATCATATTGTTAATAACACGACGTTTTAATATATTTTTATGAATATATAAGATATACTATCATGGGAATAAAGTTTTACCTTGGTAAAAAAAAAATGTTTGTTCAAATTGTGTGTCAGCCTACGGGATTTAAGTAATATCAATTAGGTTTAATGACCAATTCAACTATTCATTTTTTAGAGCAAGATATATATCAATTTCGTAAAAAGTACCGTTGAGACTTTGATATCGAAAATTTAAAGAATACTTGTTGAGATTTGTAATTCTTAATGAAAGAAAGTAATCAGTAATTAAAAAGACTGAACTAGGAATAAAATCATTTTATTTATTCTAAATAAACTATTTTTCTATAAAATAAGAACATTTTATTTTAAAATATAATATGTTTCTAAGGTATATGTGGAAAATAAATTGATGGAAAAAGAAAATGTTTCATTACAACTTGTCGAAAACATATTATATAATAACATATAAGCAGTAACAATTTTTATTTATCCATTCCTATACCACTTATGCCCATACCTTATAATAATAGCCGTAGCCAAAAGATCCTCATAAGAGTTCTCTTCCTCCTGTGGCCGAAGGAGTGATGCGAGTCTCCGGAGTCAACATAAAGGCCTTCTTGAACTTCCCGCGTCAATAATGAGCTGATTTATGAGGTTTTTGAGCTTAATATGCGCTGTCGTGGGCGTCACGTTCTCGTCCTCAATGGTTCGATCTATAAAATGAAAATGATATTACACATCCTTCATGGATCAAGCATTTTTACTAATAATATATGGATAATACATAAAGAGATAGAAGAAAAAACCCTTTTAAATTATGTTTAATTGACCCAAGATATTAGGACATTTTGCTTGCAATCATAACCCCCCCCCCCCCCCTTATAATAATAATAATATTCTTACGTTCCATTTTCTTTTCAGCCTTGAGAGGAAAGAAGAAGAGAAAAACGCCGCAAATGGATCACAGTAAGAAAACCCGCAGGATCTCAATATTTCGAGTAAGGTCACACATGAGCGTATATAGGTAAGAAGAGGAAAATGTATCAGCATGCTTACAAGATCATCATCCACCACCTTGGCAATCATTTTTTAAGAAGCGCAAGATGGAGGAGGGATTGAAGGGAGTATTAAAGGGTTGGAAAAATGAAGAGGAGATAAATATGTACATAAACAAGAGTGTAAGTACCCCCCCACTTATTCAACCCTTCCTTAAGGAGGATGAATCAAGAAGAATACAAGAAGTTATGTACCGCCCCTATAGGTAGTTATCTCCCCCCCCCCCCCTCCCTTTTGAATGTATTCTCAAGGCTTTTAGGGTATTACTACTTAGAGTAATAGGAAGAGGGAGAGAGAGAGAAACTTTCACTCTTTTTCTAAATCCATCCTTTGAGAAGACATTAAGTGAATAATAATAATGATAAAAACTTACCCTTTGATGACAAGGTAATATGTATGTACATCAGGGACGGGGTTAAGGTATTCATGGGCCCATAAGATATTTTTTTCTCCTTAAAGACACTCTCTTCTGTAGGGGGTGAAAGTGAGCCCGACACTCCGTACTGGCCAAATATTTAAGATCAGCTGAAGAGATCGACGATAGTTTATTCTAAAGGCTGACAATTTAAAACATTTTTTACAGAATAAAACTCATAGCTGATAGATTGCCGGTAGTTTTTCATATATATATATATATAAACTAGATTGGCGGGGTTATTTTTATTATACATAGAAATATTAGTATGTATTATATAATTTTTATATAAATATATATATTATATTTATATACATACATATTTATATATATATACATATGCAGTGATATTTATATACATACATATATATATATATATATATATATATATACAAAACATATATATATATATATATGTATTATATATAATATACACTTTACATGTTATATAAAACAATTTCTTATCATTTGATGAGACCAAAATGAACATAAAGTTCTTTACGCTTACTGTGTTTTTGAAGGAACCCACATTCTTGACTATATGACCCCCGAAAAAGAAAGGAACTTATATTCGAGTATAAGATTAATGGAGTTATTTTTAGAAAAATATTTGCATTTATATGATACCTGATATAAAATTTAACTTATTTTTCAGTACATTTTCGAAAAATTGAAATATGTCACCCTCGCTGCCAAAATTTGCGGACATTAATCCGCTCTTGTATGCATAGATATAGTATTTAAATAAATGGAGTTGTTATATTACGAAGGAAACATTGTGAAATATTTGAAACCTTAATAGTTTAATTAGGTCCTTCATAGTGACTCTATCACACAGGATCTTCATCTGGTATCCGGCGTTACAAGTTTATCCATGAGTGGTTATGTTTGCAATTTGCAAAAACATTGAAGAATATTCTAGACTTACAATATAATTCATTGATAGCCTCTACAATGAATAATGTTTCAATAAAGTTTGTGTAAAATAATAAATCAACATGTTAATATAACTGTAATCTCAAATAAACTAGCACTTCAAATTAAAACTAGATGAATTGAGGAAATTGAAACAACAATATATTATAAAAAATCTTTTCTTATTTCATAAAAGGAATGCCAAAAATATTGATCAAAGTTGTAAATAAATCAGATATTTATAGAGTCGCGGTGAAATTGCAGTGATAAAAAATATCATATATTTCTATTAATGGAATGTAAGTAATATTATCGTTTATCAATAAATCAAATAAAAACAATGGTCATTGTGGCAAGATAATATTTTTATATGTATCTACTCTAAATACAGAAAAACGTATAAACAATGATTGGTGTCATTTCAACAAGTTAAAAATCAACATTACTTGTTTAATGATATTCTATAAAACTCATCATTGTGAAGAGGAAGTTCAACAAATTATATTATAACCACGAGGGGAATGTAATTACTTTAATGAGCACGTCATGGTACTGACGAATGCATGTACAGTTTGAGCACCCACGAATGCCCTTGACACGCTCAATCTTTGAGCCATTTAAACTTCAGAGAATCGAGAAGTAATGGCATCATTTTCTTTCATTTTTATTTTTCTAATTATGAAAAAAAACCACAGTGTGATGCTACAAAGCTTTTGATATCATGTGTAGTCTCCTAATACAATAGTAGTAGATTATAGAAATACGTCAATGATTAATTTGGGCAAATGGAAGAGATTCAGAGCAATCCATGGTTAGAGCATGAGGCTGTTATTCCACCAATTCCAAAAAATAATATTCAACTGCTTCATCAAGGACTGGGCTGAAGATCTGATAAAGGTATATTCCTTTAATGATCGCCAATAGTCGAGCTCATCAAGTTCACAAGTAGTAACGATACAGTCACTTAG